>JASDQU010213014.1:0-10965 GCA_032191745.1 Picea mariana
CCCACTTTCACTGATTGGGTACACAGATTCTGATTGGGCTGGAGATGGTACAGACTGCAATTCCACCTCTAGTTATGTTTTTAGCTTTGGTTCAGGGCCATTCTGTTGGTCTAGAAAGAAGAAATCCATGATTTCTTTATCTACAACAGAGGCAGAGTATAGAGGTGCAGTGAATGTAGCTACACAGGCTGTTTGGTTGTGGGGGCTTCTCTCCGAGTTTGGTATTTAGTATCCACTTCCGACTGTCATATTTTGTGACAATCAAGGGTCCATTCAGATATCAATTGATCCAGTTCAAAGGAAGAGGACCAAGCACATCGAGATTCATATGCATTACATCTGTGAGCTGATCTGTGACAGAGTCATTTCACTGCAGTACTGCCCCATAGAGAAACAGGTTGCAGACATATTCACCAAGTCCTTCACTGAAAAGAAATTTTCAGAACTGAGAGCTATGCTTGGAGTGGTGGAGACAACTGAGTAGATCACTTTTGGCCACNTTCTTTTATGTAATGAGTACCTAAAATGGCCAAGTTGTCGGGACTCAATTTTTTTTGTCATTACAGTTAGGCTTAAGGGGGGGCGTTGGAGCATATCCCTAACTTACGTTAGTTTATACCTAGATTAGACTCCTAGATCTTGGTTAATACATTCATTTACACTTTATTTCACCTAATTTGGCCACATAGAGAAGAAGGGTGCCTCATCCCTAGATTTTAGGGAAAAATTGTAATTTTAGATCAAGACTCAACTCCTGGTTCTTGATTTTCTTGATTTATTCATGATCTATTCCAAATCCCCCATGAAAAAACTCATCTATTATTGGGGAATGCGCACCTCCTCTTTGAGTGAGATATTTATTCCTTAATTAATGATTTTTTTCGTTACTATTATTAGTAACTACTATTTAGGGTCAGTTAAGTGAGTTGGAACTACTTCTCTTGTCAGTTAAGTGAGCTTAAGTGAGATGATGCGCATCATTTAAATCTTGTGGGCATTAATGAGTGTGTGACATGTATCTTTAGTGGTCTAGGTCGAACTATGTGGTCTCCCTTAGCTTATGACACCTATTTTAGCTATTTCTAGCTTTTTTTGACTAGAATTTCTATGTTGGAAATTCTATATATTCACCTCCTGTCTTCTTTTTGAGGGTTGTTGCTCATGTATATTCATTTTTTATTAATATAATTCTCTGATTTATGGAGCAAAAACTTTCTCTCATCTCTTGAATATGAGCAAATTGTTTGTGTTCAATTTAACTAGAATTCTAGATCTATCGGGGTTTCTGCAGGAATTCTACAAAGGGAGGTTTAACACATTGTAGTAGTACCATATAAGTATTTTGCTGCATTTTACTCGTAAATTTGAAATGAATATTCCCTACTATTTGTTAAGAAGCATAGGTAAGATGTCAGACATGATTCAATCCAAGTCTAAGTATGTGGATACTAGCATTTTCCACTCTGGATTGATCAGAATGCTAGTTTATGAGGAATTGGGTAAGAAAGACATTTCATGGGAAAATTTTGTTGTTGCTTCTCACTTCAAGTTGAATTTAGAATATACTCCTCAATCAAAAAATGCAAGTCCTTTATCACCCACCAATGTTGTTAAAGTAGGGACTAGTAGGAAGAGAAAGGACAGAGCTCCTGTTCAAGTGTTAGAGGTCATCAAATAGATCACATGAGCTGAGGAAGAAGCTTTTCCTTCCCCACAGAGATATTTTTCACCACCTCCTCCACTAGGGTTAGAAGAGGTTCCTTCTTCTACCAAAACTACATCCAAGAAAGGGAAGAAGCTACACTTCCCCTCTTCTCCTCCAACAACCAATACCAAGGGTAGAAGACCTTTCACAAGATCAACAGTTCCTAGGGAGGTTGTTGAGGAACAATCCCTACTAGAAATTACTATACAAAAGGAGAATGGTAAAGGCATTAGAAATATTGTGGAAAGGAAAGAAGAGAACCCTGTGCAAAAGAAGAAAGATAAAAGAAAAGCCCCCAAGAAACCTGATGAGGCAGACAAAGAAATTCCTATGCAGTTGGAAGAGGAGACCGAGAGAAAGCCTGTTGAGACTGTGCATGTCACTACCCCACTCGAAAGTCATACATTTAAAAGATTAATCATGCAACTTAGGGTTGCAAGAAAAGAGGTGGCTCAATTTAAATCAGAAGCCATGTCTGACAGGGTGAATATGAAAGAAATCATGGATGGTTATAGTCATACCCTTGACCTGTAAAAGTTTACAGCAAGAAAGGCCCAACCCCTTCATAGGAAAATCCAAAACCTTTATAGGAAGAATAGAGTCTTTCAATCTCAGAACAGGAAAATCAAGGCAGAGTTGCAAAGAGCGCGTCACAAGATTTCTAATGGTGCAAACGACTCGTCAAATAGAGTTACAGATCGAAAGATATTCACAGTCAAAGTTTTGGTCAACCTATCCCAGTCAACAAGGATGTGTTAACATCCGTACTGCTGACGTCAACATCAGTACGGAAGACGTCATCATTTGTACAACATACATGGCAAGCGTAGAGGGTGACACTTGTCATGATGAAATTAGCATGATGACATGGCATCACAAGAGGCTGCCACATGCCATTCATTTTTGGRATTTTTGGGCCGACTTGTGGACCAATGAAAATTTGCCATGTGGAAGTCCGTATAGGAATGTGGTAGGATGACATGGAATCCATACGACACATGACAAGATGAMTGTACAATGAGGTGATGTGGGCCAATGATTGGCTACCACGTGGCCCAGTCATGGGCTACTAGGTGGTAGTGGACAAATGCCCAATGACACCCARCAATCGAAAATCCAAAAAAWATATATATATAACAGGACCCCATCAAATCTAGCAAAGGTCCTGCCATACATGGCATACCTGCCAAAATCTCCTCCATTTTAATAGCCACCCGCAAAGCATCTCTGCCAAATATAGCTGGTCCTCCATTCTAGTGGCATATCTACATCTGCTTAAACCTTTGACAGACTGTTGTAACCAAGTGTTAAAAGGCGAGGCCCATGGGTTTGACCCCAAGACCTCCTCTAACCAAAGCCTTAATATATCATCCACCCGCCGGTAGGCCAACGAACTCATTATTGCACAACCGCCACATTTTTATATAAAAAGGGGTTTTCACTAGTGTACGGGGGAGAAGGAGAGCCAAGGGCATGACCACACATAATTGGCATGCATTTCGAGAAATTTTCCAGTCATTAGTTGTAGGTGCAGGCATAGAAACTGAGGCAAGATTTTTCTTGGGTCTGAAAGTGCCAAACTCAGATCGAGGCATGGAGACAGTCATTTTTAGATAATTCGACACCAAAAACTCAGTGGTGATGTCTGTTTTATGATATGAGCAAACATTCTATAGCTTAAATCTAGAATGAGGTATACTTATATATTTTTCCCAATTCTTTTATGGAGTTAATAAAAAGGCCTACCCATTTGAGAGCAAGACCCAGAGACATAGTCCACCAGGGATGAACTCCGTTATCAATTTTTTGCATTCATATTTCATGATTATGTCTCTTTCCTTTTGATTTTTTCCTTCTTTATGGTGTACTTTAGTTTATTCTCATTTAATACAATTCTTTAATAAGTCACTAGACGAAAAGATCCCGGATCATGTTGGTATCAGAGCAGTCGTCTTTGACTTGAATTGTTGAGTATGAATGCTTACTAGGGCCAAGAATAAACAAGGTGAAGGAACTCATAAGACTTTCAATCCTGAAGTTGGCCGTACATCATGAAGGAAGAAAATGGTAGAAGAGGACAAGTGTGATGAATATGAGAAAAACTTTCACATGGTATTTTATCGCATGTCAGAAATGGTCGAACTAATGTATGGAGATTATGAGAAGAGGATGAAGAATAAAGAGAAGAAAAAGGAAGCACATGCAGATGATGATGCTTCGGTAAACCAAGGGGCTGGAGGAGATCCTCCTAAGCCTCATCTTCACCTTTAAGTTCTAGTTCTTCTTCCTCTGAAAATTCTCATCATTCTAGCCATAAAGTCTCTTTTAAGAAACCATTATTAAAGATTGATGTAAAATTTGATTTACCTATGTTTAATGGATATGATAATCCTAAAAAGACAGATAATTGGATCCGACAGGTTGACGTATATTTCCATGTGTTGTGAGTGGGAAATCCCTCTACAGACTAGCACTTAGGGTTTTATCATGCATGTAGAAAAGACCTAAAGATTCCTACTTTCTACCGTCATCCTGGACCTAATCCCCGTTATTCTTAGGCAAATACATAGTTAAGAATATCAAGGGAAAATACCTTATTTAGGGCGTTTGATATCGATCCTTCTTCACGCTTGGTCTCTCTTTGATTACAACTCTCCTCCCAAGGTTGACCTGCATTCACACAAGACAAACAAAGAACTCCACATGCATTTGATCTATGAACTAATGGGTTAGAGATTCAATCAATCATACAATCAATATTCCAATAATGACAATGTCATATGGTGGGATGGGAAAATCAATCCTTTTATTAACTTCACAATGATACCTTACAATGATGAAGCCGACCACTGTTGCACGAACCTGGTCTTGGGCTCCTCTTTAATTGTCCTCCAACTTATTTTCTCTATACTTCTCTTTGCACAAGGATGGCTAAATGTTGGGACAAAGGGAATGGACAATCAGGTATAGTTTCTTTGCTATGATTCTCCTCTTCCAAATGGGACCCCTAACCCTTCTTTTATAGGCTAGGAGAAGCTAGGTATTTGGTTGAACTTCTAGCCATGCATGGATGAATGGTTTAGTTAACTTAACTAAAGCTGTGTGTTCCATCAACAACTTTCCTTTTTTCATGCTTTTGTAGGTACACGCAGGCTATCTTGGGTCAGCTAGCGTGTACATGCTTTTAGTAATGGAGCAGGGCACGGGGGCCTTTATAAAAGGGGTTTTTAAGAAGAGTTGTTCAATAGTGTTTTGACAAAGAAGGAATCTGAGATGGCCTGATTCCAGGTAAGCATGTATGGTGCAAATTAGGGTTATAATAGATGCCCCCTAATGTGTGAGGTCAAAAGAGCATTTGATGGCCGAAATACATTAACAATCTTCACTGATGTGCCAAACAAGTGAGCCCAGGGACCACAAATCGGGAGGTGCCATATGCAAAATAATAATTGTCTCACCGAGGTGGGCATACCCATGCTTGGGATAAAATAAAATCATGGCTACCAATCAAATACACTGTAGATCCATGTCATATAACTATATAAAGTGTAGCCGTGAACAATACACAACAGAGCTACATCTCGAAATCAAAAAATATATACATGTAGAGTATCCATCTTCTAGAAGCTGATAAGGCTTGATGGCTGGAGATGAGGTCTTCAGAGCTCGAGAAACAAATTCAAAATATTCAAAACTCAGTTAGGAGTGTAATATGAGTGTACGAATTCACTACCCAGAGGTCTTCGATGACTCGTCGGTCATGGACTAGAGAATATTGATGATCAGACTGAAGGCTTCATTGATTTCAAAGAAAGGCTTGATTGGACATTTAGGGTGGCCGGGTATGAGGGTAAGAGACAAACTGTAGAGGGGCCGACTTAGGCTTGGTAAAAACTTCCCTTGGAAAATAGCACGAAAAATGATGAGACTCAGGCAACATGGCATTAACATAAGTTTACGAGGCAGGAGGCAACGCAAACTCTCCATATGTTTGGAAGAATAACCAAATGGAGGAGGAGACAACTCTATGTAGCGAGAACAACTTCCTAAGGTTATATTAAATCCCAGGTTTTGATGAACAAACTGAAAGATGTGCTTTATCCAAGGGCGACTCATTGTGCTGCCAATACAAAGAAAATACTTTTCCCTTCCTCTTTTTGGGGAATATTTGATTTTTTTGTCTTTTTCAATAATTTTGGAAAAGAATAAAAGAATGTTACCTTACAAAGGAGGATTGAGTGACGCAAACATACTAGTTCCAAGCGCATGAAACACACGGATGCTCTAGGAAAAGGGACATATGCAAGAAAATGACACTCGAGAAAAATCCTCTAGGGGCCAAATGTGTCAATACGCAGAGGCAAAGTGCTACAGGGCTTGCATATAAGGCATGCTTCAGATGGTTTAGTTGAGAGCAACATGGAGCCGACATTAGGCCAAAGACACGGGTATGCAAATGTGATTAATAAAACACACAATGGTAACGTCCTTCGATGTGAGTTTAACGAGCCCAGAGAAGGTAAGCTCGACAATTTTTCATATTTAGAGAGTCTGAAAAACGTAAAAGGAGACTCCACTGGGGTACCTTTTTCGAAGGTAGTTTAGTCGGTTCGAAAAAGGGATAAACTAGCACCAAAAAGACGTCTATTCAAAACCATTTTAACGAGTGTGATAAGGACAAGATCACTCGACCATTTTTTCGTTTTTAAGGAGTCTGAAAAAATCTTAACTATGGACTCCGTCAGGAATGTTCTTTTGGACCATTTTAACGAGTGTGAAAGAATAAGGTCACTCGATGCTCTTTTCAATTTTAGGGAGTCTGAAAAGAGCTTAGCTATGGACTCCGTGGGGGTTCCTTTTTCATACATTTAGTCCCTCAGGCCCGAAAAAGGGTTAAAATGATACCTGAGAGTACTCTTCTAGAGAACTGAAGTTCCTTAGAGTATACCTTTGTTCGTACAGTTGACCGTCCAGACCGAAAAAGGGGTAAACTACCGTTGGATAGACGTGACTTCAAATTTCAGTTTAACGAGCGTGAAAGGCCACAAGATCGCTCGACAATATTTTCATGTTTAGAGGGTCTAAAAAGGGCTTAAAATAAGACCCGTATAAGGAACGTTCTTCTGGAAAAATCTAGTGAGTGTGAAGAAACAAGGTCACTCGACAATCTTTTCATCTTTAGGGAGTTTGAAAAGGGCTTAAAGAAGACTCCATGGGGGCTACAATGCATGTATGAAACTCGTTCAGGTAGAGCCCACTGCTAGGCTCAGACCAGGAGTCTCTTCGATAGTCAACTTGGAAAGTCTCCCAAAAGGGAATAAAACACAAACCATGGTGTAAGTCCTCCCTCGGTATAGAAACCGTAGTCATGGCTTCAAGGATAGCCTCATCTGAAGGCAATTCAAAATCCAAGAAATCACGCAAACGAGGGTCAACAGTCCCAAAGGGTGAAGTAAACTGGCCATACTCCATATGACGATGGAGGTTCTGGCCAGGGCTAGCAGAATCTATCAGTGAGGAGTCATAAGGATGAGGGCTTGAAGATCTACAAACAATGAGATCATACTTGGAAGGATACTCAAGCCCACTTGGACTAAGAGGGGGAAACAAGGGCTCCCATGCCCCCATTGGATAAACCAATGGATCAATTGCTGAGACTAAGTCTCAGGAAGGCCAACATGATTTCACAGGTTCCTGCTCAGAAGAAATTAAACATCGAGGATAAGATGCCACATAATTAACCCGTGGCAGGGTAGAGTCTACACGAACGCTAAGAACATATAAAGAGGTAGTCTGAAATAATGCCGAATTAGGATGGTGATTATCAAATGCCAGCTGGTCAATAGTGACAATGCTTCCATTGTGAGGGAAATGCATCACCCGGAAGAGCATAGACACTACAAAATTCATAGCATATACATAATCACGCCCGAGAAGCATATTGAAATCTAACGAGCCTTGCACCACTATAACATCAACAAGGATAGTCTTCCCGCCTACTGATATAGGCAACTGAGGAAGAATCCCCAAATATTCACTAGGACGTCTGTCAAAATCCAACAGCTCATGTGAAGCAGACACAAGCTTGGGAGATCCCAAGACTTTCCAAACCGAGGAGGATAAAATACTTGTAGAGGCTCCCTCATCCACAATACATCGATAAATGTTTGTTGAATTAACTTGAACCCTTATTTAAAAAGGTGTGGCAGAAGGAAGATGAGGCTCAACAAGGTCATTCCAATCAAAGGAAACCATCCTAGGTCTTGGAGGGGGTGTGCTCAGAATGAGTGGAATGCCCCCTTGTTCTGAAAGTATTGAACCAGAAATGCTAAAAACATAGTTGGTAGACACGTCACTCCCCAAAAGAAGAGTGGGATCATCCGATGAATACATCGACATGACCACTTTCACAACCAATGGTTGAATAGGCTGTGGGACTACATGGTCTAAAGGAACCTCACCCTGCAAAAGAGGAGTGGGATCAACCGATGACTACATCGGCATGACCACTTTCACAAACAATGGATGAATAGGCTGCAAGACTACACGCTCTAAAGGCACCTCACCCCCCAAAATAGGAGTGGGATCAATCGACGACTGCATCGACATGACCACTTTATCAACCAATGGCTGAATAAGCTGAGAGACTACATGGTCTAAAGGCACCTCACCCCCCAAAAGAGGAGTGGGATCAGGTGATGACTGCATCGACATGATCAATTTCTCAACCAATGGTTGAATAGGCTTAGAGAATACAAGGTCTAAAGGCACCTCACCCCTCGAAAGAGAAGTGGGATCAACCGATGACTGCATCAGCGTGACCACTTTTTCAACCAATGGTTGAATATACTGTGAGGAAACCTCAGCAGAATCAGAATCAGAAGATCTTGCAGACAAGGACCACAATATTTGTACCTCTGGAATGCCAGGGCATAAATGAGTAAGGTAATATCCCTTGCAAAGCTTACAAGGGAACTTAGGCTTACGTCCTATCCGTCTAGGTTTCTCAACATAATCAATGCCCCCAACATGATTGGCAGTGGCTGGTTGCACATCTCCAACATGAATTGTAGAGGTTGGTGATGGGCCGATAACATGACTCACAGAGGCTACAGACCTATTGCTAGTATGACTAGCAGGGACTGGAATTTTTCCCCCAGCATGACTTGCAGAGGGTGGGTGATTTCCCCCAACATAACTTGCAGAGGTTGGGTGCTGGTCTTCAACGTGACTTTCATAGTTTGTCAACCTATCTCCAACATGACTCACACAGGTTGGTGATTTCTTCTTCCTATTCTTCCTCTTTCTATTTCGTTTAGACTTTCAGTTACTAGTAACTGTACTTTCACCAGAGGTGGGAGAAGGAGGAGGAGAATACTTTGCTGATGAAGAAACATCAATAGGGTACCCATGACATAAATATCTTAACTGAGAAGCATCAAGAGCATTTGGGACATTTGGAATGGTACCCAACCAAACCGGTAATCCCACATTCAACCCAGGAATGTACAAAGTGGCCATCAAAGGGACACCAATGTTTCCGAAGAAAGGAAAAGCACAAGAATCCCCTTGTGAGGGGGTTCCTTGGTTGGTATCGTCAAGACATTTAGCCATGAATATCTTATGCAGAGGTTCTCCCCTTGTGGGATCATTCAAATCTGTAAAAGTCTATCACACTGACTCTGAAGAACCAGTGTTATCAAAACAATGCCTATAAAGAGGCGGCTCCACATTTCTAAGCGGAAGACTGAAAAGTCCTCACGACCGGTAGATTCGGCAGTCTACCACCCTAGGTCAGAGACCCAAATCCATGATTGACTAACTCACTATGAAAAACTAGGGAGCACAGAGCACACACTAAAAGTTCCTAAAGGAAAATCAAGCAAACGACTAACTAGTTGGAAGAACAGTTACACCAACCAACACTAGAGAAACTTACCGGTGCAAGTGCAACTCGAATATGGAAGCACCCTCCAGGTATAATCCGCAAAGCATGGCCCGATGTCTATCCTAGGTACCGTGGTATACCCTCGCAGTCACCTGTGTATGTCACTAGAAATATAGGCAACTAGGTTTCCAACGCGCGAACAGTCACCAGGCGAGTACATTCGATAGTTTGGTAGACCAAAATGAGTAGGGTATCAAGCCTGAAACCTGCCAAGGGTATCGAAAGCAAGTGGTCCGGAAGACAACTGAGGACATCGAATGGATTCAAGACCCACAAAGCTCCATGGAAAATGCAATCAACGGAATCCCAAGACAAGCCCTGTATATGTGTTCTCCACTATGATTGGTCAAGCTTTGGAGGGGTTATCTCCGCTACCTTTCTGCACACGACCTCATGTTTATCCCCTGTGTTAGAGGGGGCTCCTAGATAACTTTCACGATATTGGACTTCTAGACTCCTTGGCACAGACTCGTATGTTTGTTTTATAGCCTTGAAGAGTTTCCTCTCCAACCTAAATCAAGGCTCTAGCCTAATCTAGTTGATGGACCCTACAAACATAAAGTCTAGTAAATTTTAATTAGCATTCTTTTTACTGGCTTGATTTACTCAAAAGGGTACGGTAGTGCAACCGATGGTGTTAAGACTCTTGCAAAAAATGATGAAACTTATATGAACATTGGCAAAGAATGATTATAATTTTTTTTTTTGTTTGAAATGCTTTTTAAAATTAGAAGAAAACATAACGCTATGCTAATTTATTTTTCTTTTTCAAATAACAATGCAAATAAAATGCCAAGAAATAAAGAGATCTAACAAACAAAGTTTTTTTTTTAATATATTTTCTTCCAATCAAAGAAAAAATAACAAAATATTCTAAAAGAAATTGATGAATGCACGATTCATGCCCCCCCCATAGAGTTAAAAATCTAGGAAACACAAGAAATGTTCTAAATAAAAAAGCAAGCTATAATAGAGTCCAAACCTAGGCTAAGTTGCTATGATAGAGACCAAGAACCCTGAGAGATATAACTCTTGACAAGGAAAAGGATGACTGCCTCTACTTAAACAAAAATTTTCTCAATAGGTATGCTGCTGACAGTGCAACAGCCAGTGTGTGCACGTGAGCTGTGTAAGGTCAGAGTGTGTGTACACACATGTAGACCCTATGCAGCCCGCATGTACCTTTGCAACTCTTCAAAAATGAAAAGACAAGAAATCAAGCACTGGCAGAGACTACTGGTATTGAGAACCAGAATTTCTTGAAGACTTAGAAACTTACTTTGATCGTAAAAAAAAAAAAAAAAAAAAAAAT
>JASDQU010213018.1:0-18511 GCA_032191745.1 Picea mariana
TCGACATTTCGGTATTTCAACATTTCGACATTCCTGTGGTGAATAGTCTTGACTCTTCATGTTATAATCACTGAAAAGGAGCTTAGCTTGGTGCTATCTCCTCCCTCTCACATGACCACTGGCGGTGACTACAACCTACACCAAAAGGTATTTTGGCATTTCGTGATTTCGCATGTCATGAATTCCTGTTGTGAGGTATCTCAACTCTCCATGTCGTGATCTTCGAAATGGAGTTTAGTTGTTAGCACCTTCCTCCAACTCTCGACGATGTGACCACAGCCTATGACCACTCACTAATCATTTGAGCGCTTCGCTCTTCAGATCAACAGTCCACGATCTGTGGTGATCGGACGACTATCCTCCACCCTGGAACTTCATCTTTCGGGACTTTGGGGGAGAGTTGATGCTAAAACTCCCGAAACTAAATTCCTGAAATGACGTCACTTGATGACGTGTCGTGATCCGTGTGTCTACCACATGTCACTCAGAATTTTGATTTCCAGGTTCTTGAAAAGACAAATAAACTTGACACTTGTCCTTATATGATTGTGCCATGTGTCCTTTCTAACGTAGGATACCACCTGTCCTTGCTGACATGGTGTGCCACATTCACCTCCTGGGTCTGACGACCCAGATTTGTCCTTGATCCAACGACTAGGATTATTTCATGATTTCACCTATCACGAGTTTGAGAGGTTAGGAAACCCCATTCCATTGATCTTTGATTTCCCGGTCTTCGAAACTCTGAAATGGAGTCTTTGTTGATGTGCCTATATTGGGATTTCGTTATTTTGCATTTCGTAACTTCGGGACTCCTGTGATGAAGAGTCTTGAATCTTAACTCCTCTAACTCCCGGTATCCGAAAATCCTAAATGGAGTTAGATCAACAATCCACAATCTTGATGATTCACTGGTCCAGATCTTTCTTTGATCAATGAATCAGATTAAGTCGTGGTTTCGCATTTCGCGATTTCAGCATTCTTGCCGTAAGTGTTCTTGAGACCTCCAACTCCTGGTATCTGAAACTCCGAAATGGATTCAGATCAACATATTTCGACATTTCGCATTTCGCAACTTCGTCAATCTTGTCATGAGTTGCTTTCTTAACTCCTAGAGTTTTCGCTTCCGTCTTGCCATGCGATCATCGTTGTGCTACTGGTCTTGATGTTTTCCATCAATGACAAACACGCATACTCTGCCTCTGTCTGAAAACATGCCAACGTACAATTAGATAAAGCCAACATGACAAGATAATTTCCAAAACATTAATATTATTAATTACCTTGTTCAATAAAGGCATTTATACTCATTGGGATTACATGAATAGTGAACAAGATCATGATAATGAAAGAAACTCGTTGAATTAAAAAACATGAAAATAATTGTTTTCATCTAAAGAAACCCACTAACCTATTATGTTATAAATTAGTAAATAATCATGTTATGAATTAGTAAAGAAACACGTTATGAATTAGTGAAGAACATGACTATTTAATTATAATAAATATGAAAATAAATGTGTTCATCAAAAGAAACTCTTTGACCTAACATGATATGACTTAGTAAAGAAACATGTTGTGAATTTACTCTTATTGTGGAATATGCTACAACAAATAATGTTGGCATCTATGTGGTTGATAACGCTAACATTAGGGGAAATTTGTTTGAAGGAGTAACAAAATGATTTAATTAAAAAAAAAAAGAGGATAATATGTTGGCATTCACTAAGTACTCTACAATTCAATGCAAAATGTAGTTTTGTGCAAGGATGGTATGTAGAACCATTAACAATATTATTGTTCATGGATAATACTCAAAATCATAAACTGAAGCATACACCAAACCATAGACATGTTGGAAATATTGTTTTCATTGATTTCAAATATAGGGGGATACTATAGATTTCCAATATAAATATTTAAAGATGGAGATTGTTGGAAATTTTTTTTTTTTTTTTTTGATGCTCAATTTGGATACCCTATCTTTGAAGGAATTTTTACTCTAAATTCCTAGCCCAAATGGGCGCATAAGTTACATGGCTAGAAATCTTATTTCAAGACCTTTCTAATGATATATGGAACTCCCTCTAACTCCTTAGGAAAGAGGAGAAATGATTTTTTCTATCAAACAACCTAGTCAAAAATTTTAGGTCGGTCGGGCCAGTTTTTATATATTGGCCCTAAAAGTGAACACAGAAACATTATAAATATAGGATAGATGTGCACATTTGAAGAGAATAAAAGAAATAATATCAAGTATTAGGTATGCAAAAGAGATATGAGGTCCGCAAGAGGAGATGGGGATTCTTTTTGGGGTCTAAAGGCGCGCAAGAGGAGTTTTTGGAGTTTTAAGGGTGCACTATGAAGGAATGAGATCTATGATGCTACAAGGTGCATTGTTTTGAGGTTGTAATGTTGTATTCTAGAATTATATTCTGGGAATGATCCGATGAGGTTTTCTAGGGCATGAAGGCTAAATATGACTAGGGTTTGAAGTTATGTATGTTGTATGAAGCAATGAGAGGTGTTGGAACATGAAAGTTAAGGGTATGATGATGTTGTGAAATGCTTGAAGTATGAAGCATGCGGGTGAAGCCAAAAGTACTATGTGTATGAAGATATTAGATTTTTTTCTATATAGGTATTAATGATTTGGTTCTCAGTTGAGGATATTGATGTCTCCAATAGGTTCGTGCCTACATAACATCTTGTTGAGTTGGTGCTCAGCTGAGGAGATTGGTTTCTCCAGTAGGTTGGTGCCTACACAATATCTTGCTAAGTTGGTGCTCAACTGAGGATATTGGTGCCTTTAGTAGGTTGGTGCCTACAAGAGTTGTAACAATAGGTTGGTTCCTACAAACATTTATAAATATAAGTTTTTGTGGTTTTCTCCCACAAGGGTTTCCAAGTTAAACTCTGTGTACCATGATTTGAGTTTACAAGCATTTATTTTTTTTAAGTTAATGAATGATTTATGAATTCTCAATTAAAGTAAAAATTATCTTATATTGATTCACCTACCCTCTCAGTATAAGAATAAGTTCAACAATTGATATCAGAGTGAGTTCCTTTAGAAACAATTTAACCACTGGAAGGCAGATCTTGAGCTACATATGGATTGAAAGGAAGGTCTCCCTATAAACAGAGCTCCTTTGTTAGATGGAATAAACTATGCATCATGGAGTATAATAATGAATCCATATATTATGGCCCTTGAGTTTGGTATTTGGGAATCGATCACAATAGGTTATACAGATGAAGCTAGGAAGGGGTCAAGTGAACAAAGTGAAAAAGAAATATATTTCATATTGAGTGTCTTATCGGATTATGACATTGTCAAGGTAATGCAGTGTACATCATCTAAACAGATTTGGAACAAGCTACAAAATATTTATGAAGAGAGAACAATGATTTTTCTAGCTATGAATCGGAGACAGAAGAAGCACAATTTGTGAGAAAGCTAAAAGGAGGATCTAGAAAATGAAAAGAAATGGAATATAATGGTGATGGAGAAGAATATCTCTCCATAACCATGGAAACAAAACCTATTGATGAAGAAAATGAATACAATAAAAAAGAAAAGCCATATTTAGAGGAAGTGAATCTTAAAGCATAACTCTTTAGTGCCTTCTAAGAAATAGAAAAACTCAAGGGAAAGAATATAAAGTAGAAGGAGAAATTTCATAAACATGAAAAGAAGGATCATGATATTGAATAAATAGAGAAGACAATTATCATCTTGGAGAATCAACCAAAAGAGGAAAAAAAGATAGAAGAAATGGTGAGAAGTCAGTTGAAAGAAAAGGAAGAAAATTGTGAGAAGGTAGAAGTTGAAATAGTTTTCTTAAGAAAGAAACTAGAGAAAACAATTGATTAGTTGAGTAGAAGCTTAAAGTTTGGAAAAAGTATTGAAATATTAGATAATATTCTCAGTCACCAAAGGTCATCATTCATCAAGAAGGATCTTGGCTACGAAAAAAACAAAATACCCTCTAGAGAAATACAAGCACTAAGGTCACAAAGCCATTAGAAAAGGAAAATGAAGAAAATCCTAAAATCTATGCTAATATTATTCTCAAAGGATCCATCAACAATGAATGTAACAACAATAAAGGAAATGATGACCAGAAAAAACCTTATTCTTCTCACAAGAACAACAAGAATGAATTCATAAGATCTCTTCCACCAAAAGCCCTTTCACAACCCGGTACCAAAATCTCTTTCTTGGATATTATTTTTGTTGCAATGATTTTGGTCATAAAGCACTAGATTATAGAGCTTATACAAGAAGTGACCATGTGAAAAATAGAAATATAGGTCCTTAAAAGACCTCAAAGGATGATTATGTGAGCAACAAAACCAAAATTTCTCATGGGTTTGCTAACAGAAACTAGAATTCATTTTCTCCTATATGTGATTACGATATTGAATGTTATAAGTGAAATAATTATGGGCACATAGCACATGATTGTAGAAGAATCATAATAAATTCTCCCAAACAAAATAGAGAATAATACATTCTTACCAAGCATAGAGAAGAATACACAAGGGTGTGGAAAAGGAAGCAAGAAGAACCAAAGAAGGAAGAACGTGGACTTGCAATGTATGCTCAAGACAAAGAAATATAATGCTACATTGATAGTGGATGTTCAAAACAAATGACATGGGATCAAAACAAATTTCTCACCCTAAAGGAAGAAAAATGAGCTAGTGTTACCTTTAGGGATAATGTTTCTGCAAATATAGTTGGAAAAAGGTATCGTTACTCTTGATATTGGAAAGACTAAAACACAGAATGCATTGTATGTTAAAGGGTTAAAACAAAATATTCTAAGTGTCATTCAAATGTTTGATCAAGGTTATAACCTCACATTTCATTCTGAAGGATGTGAAATAAGGAAACCAAGTTTAGGAAGATTAGTGGAAAATGAAAACATAACCATAAGCAATTTATACGTTCTCGATGAAGTCAAATGAGAAAAATATTGCATGGGAGTGATATCCCTCTCATCTCATCAGTAAATAGAAGAACAAGATTAGGGGGAGTGGCCCTTTTCCATTGATTCCAAAGGGGAAGAAGTTGCAAATAGAGGAATAATTGCAGACACAAGGAAAGTTGCAAAGAGAGGGGGGGTATCAAATTTGAATAAGGATTTTCATCAATGACAAAGGGGGAGATTGTTGGAAATATTGTTTGTGGGTCAAATTATAAGCCAATAATTTGATACATGAATTTTCAACCTAGATCAATAAACTTATGAAGTGCTCAAAAAATTATATGTAGAACAATCTCAATATTTCTCGTGAGCCTAATAAACAACCTGCATTGAAACTAGAACCGTTACATGCAGTCAAGCCTCTCTTTCAATCATGAGCAGTCATTGAGTAGTAACATTGATGATCATAAATTTCATAAAAAGGAAATGCATCTTTGCTAATCAAAGAATCACCAAGTCATTACTAATGTTAAATCATGATTTTACTACTTACAAGCATCAGTGTGGATCACAGATTACAATAATCATAACAATACTTGAATCAACTTATGAAACCATAACACATAGCTAAAATTGTAGGAATTGAATAAAATCACACAACAAAGAGGAAGCTATTGGGAAGCATATACTAGAGGGAGGGGGCCCTACCTTCCTTGGCATACACTTCCAAGAAAGACTATAGTGGAAGTATTTTGATCTTCAACAAGTTATTTATTCAGAATTCTCCAAAGATTACAGTGATCCACCTTTTCCTCCCCTTAATTACATGGATCCTCCTTACATTTATACATGTAGCTTACATCTCATAGAAAGGAAATGGTTACCATAAAGTGAGACCAAATCCCAAATACATGGATCTACAACCAACACAAACTTGATTAAGGAAACTAGAAGAACAACAAAATGATCACAAAAAACAATATTCGAAAATTCATCCATAAGAGGTGCAACTACAAGAATTCGGGTGTTTACAAAATTTCTTGGAAAATGTGTCTTAAAGATCCACCAATATCTCCCAAATTGTTTCATGTTTTGAAAAAATGCTCTCATTTCACTTAATTTGGGGCATTCTACACAAAACCCATGTTTTCGAATTTTTATATTTACCCTCATATGCTCGGAAATAATGCGCAAAGTTCATTGTCTGAAAACTAGCCACTACATGTATTCTAGTAGTACTATAGGAATCTGAAGATTCCTACTATTCCAGTAGTCATATAGATTGCAATTCTAGTAGTAAACTTGTTGAACTACACAAGTAATTTAGGAAACCACAATATCTACCCTAAGTAATCATCACAACATCGGAAATCAACCATTTTAATGTACATATGTCACGTGAAGCTCATATAGGGTAGAAATGGACAAATGCGAAAATATGAGTGGCGAAAGGAATGAGGATGAAAGGGTAAAGTAAGTCAAAATGCTTAAATGGCCTTATAAAATGTGTCATTTCTGAGGCCCAACATATACCCCACACTCAATTCATTTCATGTCCTCATGCAACAAAGCTTGTGAATGAATGTTGCATACTTAGAATGTCTAGTCCCTTAGTTTTCTTTCTACATCATAGGGATGTGATAAATTGCAGTTTTCTTTCTACATCATAGGGATGTGATAAATTGCACTCTTGACAAGGTCAAAAAAACTTGAAATTTCCCTATTTTTATCTTATTTATACAATATTAGGGTGCAAGACTTTGAATGCAGAAGTTTTTTTTTCCCTTAAGAATTTTTAATGTTTAGACAATGCCAAAGGAATTGGGTGTTCTCGGGTTGAATCCTTGTAGTGATTCAAATTGTGTAAGGCATGTGTAATCGGACTTATTAAACATTACATCAAAGTATGAGATGGATAAGAAGGGTAATGTATAAGGACTGTATGGGAGAGCCTCAAAATTTTAATGATGTAAATCCCCATGTTAGATGTGCACTTAGAAATAGAAACTATAAGTACCTAGTTACCTTTTTCCTTTTAGCTTTCTTCTGGCTTGGTATGTTGAACCTTATGACGAGGTTGTTGAATATTGAAGGAAGAGGATTGAACTTGTAATGAACTGTTGAAGGATTGAAGTGCAGGAAATCTCAATCTACTCATGATAGACTGCTACAAAAGGTTGGATGCACTCGTGCATGGATAAATAAAGTCAACTAATGTTTACTAAATGATTTTAATGATGAATATAATGAAAAAGATTGTATGATATGGAAATAAATATGTTGAACAATTGGACTCCTTTGTGGGTGTTTCCATGATGATCTGAGTAGAAAATGAACATTTTAATGATTGAATATTTGGGTCAAAAAGAGTATGTTGAAAATGGTTTGAAGGGTTTGAAACCAACTTTTGCAAATAATTTCCTATGGTTGTTGCACACTTTTAATGTTGCCATTGTTCATGCTTGGGTATGAACCACATTATTAATCATCTAATAAACATAATAGTGAGATAAATACAAACAAGTTTATAAATGAAATTCATGAAGTCGATTTGCGAACTGAATTTGCGTGCACATAACAAATTCAAAACAAAAAGATGGTCTTCAAAATATGTATCCAATGTGTAGCAACTTTTAAGGCTCCTCATCAAGCAATCCACATCAAAACTTGCAGTTCCAGTAGTGTCTTCCTTTTAGTGCATCATTTGAAAGGTATTGAAATGTGCCTTGGACATGTACAACATCCTCCAAGTGAAAGATATTCTTTTGGAAGTGTGCTCATATGAAAATAAATGAGGGTGCTATTGAATTCTACTACAAAAAATCTAGAAATTTTATAAAAATCTGCTTCAAAAACACACTTGTAGATCCATCAATTTTTACTTTCTGAGAATTTTTTTTGCATGTTCCTCAATTTTCTATATGGGGCACAAAACCCATATCTTGAAATTCCTTAATTTGGCCTCAAATGATTTCAATCTTTGTGCAAAAAGTGGCCTTCAAATAGGATGCTACAAGAAAATTTGGAAAGTTTATTAAAATCTACTTCAAAAACATACCCATAGATCCATCATTTTTCACTTTCTAAAATTTTTGTCCGCTTTATACTCAATTTTCTATTGGGGCACAAAACCCATATCTCGTAATTCCTTAATTTGGCCTCAATTGATTTACATCTTTATGAAAAAAGTGCCCTTCAAATAGGCTTCTATAGGAAAATCTGGAAAATCTTCTACAGGAAGCAGACTGCTACAAAAAATAAATCTTCTACAAGATGGTTGAAATTGGACTTAGGAAATATCCATGAATTTGAAGTATGGGAATGAGGCGGTTTCCCAATAGTTTTGTTGTAGCATGATCACAACCAACACCGAGTTGTTAAAACATGCACACTCAAACAAATATTGTGGGTACTGAAAACTTGGAAGGATGAAGGTTGAAAACCAATTGTTGAATTGGCTGAATGACCTCTGTTTTATTTTTGGGACAAGGTTGCTATAGGAATTATGGGTGTGAATAATTACAAGAAATTATCCCTTTGCATGCTAGTGGCAACCAAATCCTTGCTCCATTTTTCTTTGCAGTAGGTATATGTTTTGAATGCCATTGTACTGTTACTGAACATTCATTTTTGCACTCTTCTCCATCAAAATGATCCTGCAACTACATAATTTCTAGAAAAGAAATACTACTAGAATAAGAATAGAAACAGAATAGGAAGATATGGGAATGACTATTGTAGCAATTCTGAACATATAAAATGAAGAGAATGACACCTTCTTACTACTTAGGCTACTGAGCTATGCTTGAAATTGAGCCAATATTTATTTAGAACTTTATTCACTACCCTACCCTACTTGAGAAAAAGGAGAAACTCTTCTCAAGTATAAGAGTACTTCCAATGGAGCCATGTGCATAGAAAAACTACAAATATACCCATATCCACACATGAGAAGTATACCTCAATAAGTACCAGGATATGGGGTGTTAGCTACTCGAGAGGAGATTATGCCAAGAAGTGTTGAAGGATGGAGTGGTACCTCAACTTGATGACTATCTGGAACCATTCTTCAATGTAATCACTACTCATTATAACCTCTTCTTCCTTAGTAGTGTTGGATTGCATATCCTTGTTTATCATACCTTGTATATCTTTGAACAATTGGCTCTTGCATAAAGGATTCAGGTACAAATTTGCAGGAAACTCTTCAACCTCAAGTTCTAATGCCCACTCCTCATCAAATGTTGTCCATGGATTTTTCAACTCTTCTCCAAATTCATAAGAAGAATTAGGGCAAACTTCTAGAACTCATTGTTTCTCACATAATGTTTGATCTTCTATTTCCTAGAGTGTAGGTATGTTCCCGATTGCTATCAGGATTTGCTCCTCTTGAGATGTATAAATGTTTCATTTTGCTACCAACATTTGAGATATTTCTTGGAGTAAAATCTTCCTTTATTCAACAACTCTTGAGTAACTTTGAAGGCTCCATGTTGGATATTAATATCTATCTTGCACATAGATTAGTGTATAGGGGGCATTTTTGAATAAAAAATTACAACTTCTACATAAAACAAATGTCAAAGCAAAGAGTGTACTTGGCCACTTCATGCTATTAAGACCTTGTTGTCACCAAGGCTTATGCTAAAATGTCGGTTCCATGAAAAATAAATTCCCAACATAACAAGGCCCGTAGAGACTCACTATAGCTTTTTGCATTGATTTTTCCCTTCGAGTTACACTCCACATCTCCTATAATGCACGTTCGAAAAAAACTTAAAACCAATTGCACGTACTTTGAGATTAGCTCCTTAAGCACTTCCCCGACAACGACACCCAAATGTGGGTTAAATTATAGACCAATAATATTATACATGAATTGTCAACCCGGATTAGTAAACTTTTGAATTTGTCAACAAAGTATATGCAGAACAATCTCAATATTCCTCCTGAGACTAAAAAACAATCTACAACAAAACGATAACTAATACATGCAGTCATGCCTCTCTTTCAATCATGAGTAATCATTTAGTAGTAACATTGATCATCATAAATTGCATAAAAAGGAAATGCAACTTTGTTAATCGGAGAATCACCAAGTGATTGTTAAAGCATGATTTTGTTGTTGACAAGCATCAATGTGGATCACACATTACAAGAATCATAACAATACTCTAATCAACTTCTGAAACCATAACACATGACTAAAACTACATGAATTGAATAAAATTACACAACAAAAAGGAAACTATTTGGAAACATATACCAGAGGGAGGGGCCCCTGCCTCCCTTGGCATACACTTCCAAGAAAGACTACAGTGGAGAAATTTTGATCTGCAACAAGTTATTTATTTAGAATTCTCCAAACATTACAATGATCCTCCTTTTCCTCCCCTTATCTACATCGATCCTCCTTACATTTATACATGTAGCTTACATCTCATAGAAAGTAAATGGTTACAAAAAAGTGAGACTAGATCCAAAATACATGTATCTACAACCAACACAAACTTGATTAAGGAAACTAGAAGCACAACAACTTGATCCTAAAAACCAATATTCCAAAATTCATCCATAAGAGGAAAAACTATAGGAATTTAGGCGTTTACAGGATATCATGGAAAACCTATCTTAAAGATCCACCCATATCTCCCAAATCGTTTCTTGTTTTAAAAATATTTTTTAGAGTCACCTAATTTGGGGCATTTTGCACAAAACACATGGTTTAGAATTTTGATATTTGTCCTCATATGCTCATAAATTGTGAACAAAGTTCATTGTCTAGAAATAGGCCACTACAGGTATTCCAATAGTACTACAGGAATTGGAAGATGCCTACTATTCCAGTAGTCACATAGATTGTAATTCTAGTAGTAAACTTATTGAAATGCACAAGTAAGTTATGAAACCACGATATCTACCCTAAGTAATCATCATAACATGGGAAATCTACCATTTTAATATTCATATGTCACGTGAATCTCATATAGGGTAGAAATGGACAAATGTGAAAATATGAGTGACAAAAGGAATGTGGATGAAAAGGTAATGTAACTAAAAATGGTTAAATGGCCTCATAAAATGTGTCATTTCTAAGGCCCAAAATTGTTTTCATTGATGTCAAATATAGGGGGATACTACAAATGTCCAAGATAAATATTGCAAGATGGAAATTGTTGGAAATATTATTTTTGGATTTTTGATGATGAGTTTGGATAAATACCTAGCTCAAATGGGAGCATAAGTTACATAGTTGGAAATATTATTCCAATACCTTTCAAATGGTATATGGCACTCCTTGTAACTCCTTAGGAATGAGAAGATATGAATTTTTCTATCAAATAACCCAGACTCCAGTCAGAAATTTCAGTCATCCTAGCCAGTTTTTACAAGCCGACCCTAAAAGTGAGAACATAAACATTGTAAATATAGGATATATGCATGCATTTGAAAAGAATCCAAGCAAGAAGATAAATTCTAAGGTGCATAGAATATATATGAGGTGCACAAGAGGAGCTGGGGAGATGTTTTGTGGTCTAAAGGTGTGCAAGAGGAGCCGGTGAGACTTTTTGGGGTCTAAAGGTGCACAAAAGGAGTTTTTGGAGTTTTAAGGGTGTTGTTAGCATTAGAAGTCACACCTATATTTTTGTAGGTGTAAGCCTAGTATCCAACACAATTTTGTAGGTTTATATGAGTTTAAGCTTGTGTGGATTGGTTAGAATGAGAAAGAAAGGGAGAGGGCATCAAATTGTAGATCAATAGGCTACACAATTGGGCAATGGAGTCATAAACACTCTACTCATCAAAGGCACGAAATTTGCTCAACAGACAAAAATATCATATGTTGATAGATAGAAGAATCAAGAAGGAAAACATAAGATAGAATGTTCACTAAATAGAGACCATCTCAATTTAATAAATCAAAAATACTTGAATAAAACAATGGTTGATGGGAAAAATTACAGCAGATCCTCTGTTGCTTAGGGATCCATAAATCATTGGAAGCCTTTGATCCTCAAATATGAAATATATTCAAATAAGAAGATATATAAAACACAATAATTACAATCTAAAAATCACATATCTCATAAGTCTTCAATAGCAGTAATGATTACAATCATAAAATTCCCTCAAGCTTACAAATGAACACACGTGAGAAAACTTCCTTCTCCAACTCTCTCTAGCCTCTCTTGGCTCATGAATCCCCTTTCTTCTTGATTCCTCTCACCCATTAAATAGAAAACAACATCCAAAATATTCTTAGGAGGTCAAAACCCATCTCTTCCATTGCATTCTAGGCTTTCGAGATAGGTGGCAACAGTCAAAGAGACAAGAATCCAACAAACTGCTAATTTTCAGGAAGTTGTTGGAAGTCAATAATAAATTTGTTGCCAACTCACTACATGAGGTTTTAATGGAGTTAAATATTAGGTGCATGTGTCCTTTAGCATCTAACCAATCTCTGAGAAATCATTCGAACACTCCTTGATAGGTGGCAACCTCCAAACAAGGCGAATATGCAAAAACTATGCAAAACAGAGAGTTTGCAGCACCAGTTTGTAGCGCACTGGTGTTTTAATTTTATCTCTCAAATACCAAACTGGGTCGTGCTAAAATTTGGTCAGCAGGTCAACTCCAATATCATGTTCCTCCACAAAAAAATTTAGAAATACCCAAATCAGCATTCAAAATTTATGATCAAATATTTAGAAGACTCTACTACAGTAAATGAGTTTGCAATGCCAGTCTGCAGTGCAAGTTCGCAGTGCTAATAGATGAGTCAACCAAAACCCTTCTTTCAGTCTTTAAAACAACATGAAAAACCTCATGGAGTACCTGGTAAACCTAGGCTTGATGTAGATTCCATAAAATTTGAACATGTGTGCTTCCAAGCTATCTAACCTTGAATGCTCCTCTTTAACCAGTTCGCAGTGCCAGTTTGCAATGCACCTTTGTCAATTACAAATGAAGATCAAAATGATAAATGCTCCTTTTGAAAAGGACCAATTGGAGTTATTTTATAATGTGATGGTACTGAAAAACTAAAATCCATCATTAGACCCTTTTACAAGATCATAATCATAAAAATACTTGGCACATGCTCTATTTTTGGAATGTTGCAAACTTCTAGATGAGTTTGTAGCACATAAAATTTAAAATCTGAGAAGACACTTTAGGTGGTCGAGTAAATATTTTAGTACCTTTTCCCTGGATTTAACACTTGATGGTGAACTTAAACTAAGTAGTTATTACCAATACATTTCCTTTCTTTTTAATGATGACACCATCATCATGACACCAAGACTTGTACATCCTATGTGTTAACATCTGGCTCCACGGGGGATGGAGACCTCCCTGCAAGGCTCCAAGAACATTTGCAGTTCTAGTGCCTTATTCATTATAAAACAATCTGCCAACCAAACTGAAGAACAAATGTTGCACTAGTTCCTCCATTGGGCTATGGATTCATTATTATGAAAAACTAACCTATAATTGAAAATCAAATTCTTGCATGGAAAGCTTATTTATATACATGAGCCTACTCTAATCTATCCAGCTGAATCATGTGATCTCGTATTTCCAATATAGCCAGTCAAGCAACTGACTAAATGATTTTTTTTGGCTTTTGTTTTCCATAAGCAGAACCAAAAAATGGAAATGTAACAATTCAACCTGGCATTTGAAACTAATCCCTTTGAACATGAAAACTGTATGACTCATATCCTCTGATGATTCCAACATAAATGCAAACGGGTCTTGGATAAAATGAACAAATAGTTCTTCTTGACCACTAAAATGAAAATGGCAACTTTCAACTATAATTGTTTCATGCTTTATGTCATCAAGCTCAAGATTTCCAAATAAAAGAGAAATAATATGCTCAATAGAAACTTCCTTCTTAGCATCTACATCTGGGAAATTTTTTGTATATTCTTGAAAGCCTTTAGATACATTAATAGGAACAATGTATAGAAGTAATCCTTCATATAATTCGGTAGAAATCTCAACTTGACTATCATGAATTTCTAAATATGCTACGTCATATTCCTGAATAGCATCTTCATGTTGTGGCTCATAAGCAATGATATTTTGATAATAAAAATCTAGAGAATTATCTTGAGTCAATAAACTTCCATTTGATTTCATACAAAACTGAAGATATTTGAACTGTATCTCTAAAAACAAATATTGACATTTTTTGCAAAAGTCTAAATCAAAAGATGAGGCTAAAGAATCCATTTCATCATATTCATCTTTAGATAATGTACAAATCTATTCTTTTAAATATTCAAAATATGCATAATCTCTCAATGTACCTATCCATTTTATATATTCTTCAAGGAAAATAGGATTTACCAATAACTCTACCATATTGAGTGATATAGCATCTGGATCAACAACTAAGTTTTTTATCTTGAAACCAGTGGAATTGATAGTGGAGCCACCAATAAATTCTTCAACATGGAGTCTCCGGGTGAATGATGTAGTATGAACTGTGTCACCAACCTCTTTTCACCATCAAAGACTGGATATAATATTTTTTGTTCTTCCCAGGGAAAATCTTCAACTTCGTCCCTAGCAATGGCACCAAAAATGTTAGCACTAGAAGTCACACCTATATTGATGTAGGTGTAATCCTAGTACCCATTAAAATTTTGTATGTTTATATGACTTTAATCTTGAGTGGATCAAATAGAATGAGCAAGAAATGGAGAGGGCAACAAACTAGAGATCAATAGGATACACCATTGGGCAATGGAGTCATAAACACTCTACTCATTGAAGGCACGAAAGATGATCAACAGACAACAAGATCATATGTTGATAGATAGAAGAATGAAGAAGGAAAACATAATATAGAATGTTCACTAAACATAGATCCTATCAGTTTAATAAATCAACAAATACTTGAATAAAACAATGACTGATGGGAAAAATTATAGTAGATCCTTTGTTGCTTAGGGATCCATAAATCATTGGCAGTCGTTGATCCTCAAATATGCAATATATTCAAATAATAATATATATAACACAATAATTACAATCTGAAAATCATATCTCTCATGAGTCTTCAATAGCAGTAATGATTACAATCATAAAATGCCCTCAAGATTACAAATGAACACACACAGGAAAACTACCTACTTCAACTCTCTCTAGCCTCTCTTGGCTCATGAATCTCGTTTCTTCTTTATTCCTCTCACCCATTAAATATAAAATAACATCCAAAATATTCTTAGGAGGTCAAAACCCATCTCTTCCATTGGATTCTAGGCCTTAGAGATAGGTGGAAATAGTCAAAGAGACAAGAATCCAACAAACTACTAATTTTCAGGAAATTGTTGGAAGTCATTAATAAATCTATTGCCAACTCACTGCATGAGGTTTTAATGGAGTTAAATATTAGGTGCAGGTGTCCTTTAGAATCTAATAGATCTCTGAGGATTCATTCAAACCCTCCTTGACAGGTGGAAACCTCCAAACAAGGCGAATATCCAAAAAATATACAAAACAGAGAGTTTGCAGTGCCAGTTTGCAGCGCACTAGTGTTTTAATTTTATCTCTCAAATGCCAAGTGAGGTCAGTTTGAAATTTGGTTAGCATGTCAATTCCAATATCATGCTCCTCCACAAAAAAATTCAGAAAAACCCACATCATCATTCAAAATTTATGATCAAATATTTAGAAGACTCTGCTACAGGAAATGAGTTCGCAGTGCCAGTTCGCAACGCTAATAGATGAGTCAGCCAAAACCCTTCTTTCAGTATTTAAACAACATGAAAAACCTCATGGAGTACTTGGTAAACATGGGCTTGAATTAGATGCCATCAAATTTGAACATGTGTGCTTGCAATCTATCTAACCTCCTGTAATATTCCAGATATAAAAAGTATGCAGAAAATAAATAAAATGCTAGAAATGGCAGATGCACAACAATATAACCTGAATAACACCACAATAACACTGAAATGATAACAAAATAACACCAGAAAGAGCACTTCGATTGCTGAGAGAAATTTTCATGGGCCTCTTTGAGGGGGAAACCTCTAGTCGAGAAGAGCTCTATTACAATAATATCGAAGCTAGGGTTCTCATACCCTCGACTCCTGTTTATACTAAATATGTCTATCAAAAGAACCATCTAGAGGAAGATCTTTCTAGAAGCGGAATCTTCTATTAGGTATTCTTACATTCGACTTATTCTACTTTATTGCAATGACTTATTAATATTGACCTTTATTACATCTAAATATATTGTTCTACCTACGTGCAGGTTAGGTCCCTAACATGTCCTCCCCCTTAAAAATAGCCTTGTCCTCAAGGATTGATATATGGAAATTGCTACAGAATGGTAGCTAGTTCCCAAGTGGCATCTATTGGATTTGTATCTTTCCACTGGAATAACACTTCCTTGATGGTTCTCTGATGCAGGTGATGCTCACGCTCATCCAAAACTGCTTGTGGTTGTAGCCAAATGGATCCTTCTTCGTCCAACTCAGGAAGGTTGGTTTGAAATTGGCACTTAGTTCCAATCACCTTCTTTAAGAATGAAACATGAAAAGCAAGATGTAGCTTATAATGACTATAAAAATCTAACCGATAGGCCACCTGTCCCACATGCTTGAGAATAGTATAAGGACCATAAAAATTGGGCGCCAAGTTCTGACAATGCTCGGCCTTGAGGGAATTTTTCCTGTAAGGTTGCACTCGAAGAAACACCTGATCCTCTTCTGCAAATTGACATTCAGAGCGACCTTTATTTGATTGTTTCTTCATGTGATTTTGTGCCATGACCAAATTCTCTTTGAGGATACGGAGAATATCATCTCGAACTGTAAGTGTTTGGTCAACCACCTGGACCTTCGAGACACTTGGTAAGTATGAGAGAAATGAAGGTGTCTTTTTTCCATACACTGCTTCAATAGGAGTCATGCATGTAGTTGTACGGTATGAAGTGTTGCACCACCATTAAACTAGGGGTAACCATTGAGCCCATTGATTTTTCTTTTTCGAGGCAAAACACCTCAAATATGTTTCCAAACACTTGTTGACAACTTCAATTTGGCCATCAATCTGGGGATGATAAGTTGTGCTGAGATGCAATTGGGTGCCTTGTATCTTGAACATTTCTTGCCAAAAATTTCTGGTGAAAGTTGGGTTGCGATCGGAAACAATAGAATGCAACATGCCATGAAGCTTCAAGACTTGATCCATGAAAAGTTGAGCCACATTGGATGTTGTAAATGGGTGTTGCAGAGAACAGAAATGAGCATACTTGGAAAGGTGATCAACAACCACCATGATGACTGATTTATTTCCCAATTTAGGTAAGCCTGTAATAAAATCCATAGAGATATCCCTCCAAATAGCAGGTGGAATCAGAATCGGTTTTATTGTGCCAGGATATTTGACTATTTCTCCCTTGTTGCATTGACACACATCACATTCAGCGACAAAATTACCAACGTCTTGTTTCATACCATCCTAGAAAAAGGAACGTTTGACCCTGTCATAGGTTTTGGTAAACCCGGAGTGCCCAGTTGTGGGTGTAGCATGAAGCTCAGAAAGTACCATGGATTTAAGTTTTGATTGTTTACTTAAATAAAAACAGCCTTTGTATCGAATCTCATCATGGAGCCAAGAGTACCCTGGGGAAACTGGAGCATTGGATTGCAATTGTTGGATCAGATGCAAACTTTTGGGATCGTGTATCCATTCCTGGCGAATGGCTTGGAGCCAATCTGGTACAATGAAGGAGAGAGAAAAAAGGGATCCTTCATTTTCATATTTTTGGGAAAGTGCATCCGCAACCACATTGTCTTTGTCTTTCTTGTAAATGATCGCATAATCATATCCAAAGAGCTTAGTCACACATTTTTGTTGCTTTGGGGAGGAAATGCGTTGTTTCAGAAAATACTTGAGGCTTTGATGGTCGGTCTTAATTTGGAAGCGTTGCCCCAATAGATAAGGGTGCCACAGATCAACAACATGAAGATAGCCAACATTTCCTTTTCATAGATTGATTTTCCTAGATTTCGTTCAAACAGTTGCTTGCTGGTAAAGGCTAAAGGTTGGCCCTCTTGCATAAGGACAACAAAAATGCCTTTCCCTGAAGCATCACATTCAAGGACAAAGGTCTTTATGAAATCAGGAAGGGCTAGGACTAGAGTGGTGCACATGGCCATCTTCAAGGTTTGAAAATCTTGAGAAGCTGTTGTAGTCCAAGTGAAAGAGTTCTTTTTTAGGAGTGCAGTGAGAGGTGTTGCAATCTTTCCACAATTCTTAACAAACTTGAGATAATAACCTGTTAAGCCCATAAATCCACACAAGCTTTCGAGAGTCTTTGGGTGAGGCCAATATTACATAGATTCAATATTTTTGGGATCCACCTTGATGCCATCCTTGCCAACGATATGACCCAAGTACTCGACTTCTGAGGCGCCAAAATCACATTTAGACTGTTTCAAGAAAAGTTGGTGCTGAGAGAGTAGATGGAGAACTCGATCCACATGAGCAAGATGGTATGTCCAGGTTTTTCTATAGATGAGGATATCATCAAAGAAAACTAAGAC
>JASDQU010213019.1:1355-18476 GCA_032191745.1 Picea mariana
CAAAAAAACATCAATTGTATTTTTTTGCTAAATGTTTAAAAATAGTCTTATTTAACTACAATGATTTGTTGTCTATTAAAGTAAAGGTAAAAAATGTGTTAAAAATGATATTTTCTACTATATTTAAAAATGTATGGAACTATAAATTAATGAAGGAACGAAAAATGGTATTTTCTACTATATTTAAAAATGTATGGAACTATAAATTAATGAAGGAACGAAAAATGGTATTTTCAAAAATGTAAATGGTAAAAAATATTTTGAGATTGAAAGAAGCATTGAAAAATGACTAAAAACGGTGTTGATAAAAAATAAAAAATAAAAATAAAATAAAACAAATGAAAATAAATGAAAAAACAAACATTTAAAAAAAAAGTGGAAATATTATGTATGAGAAAATTTAAAATATCAAAAAACCACCTAAAAATGGAAGAGGGGTGCTACCGGTAGCACCGTTTTTAAAAACGGGGTAAAAAACTTGACCCCCCAAAAAACGAGAACTCTGTAGAGTTCTCGTTAAGTTGGTAACTATGTTATAATTGTGTATTGGTAACAACCCCATTCTATCGCAAAAGTTGTCTTTTGTCTATCTTCCTATGAAATATTGATCTGGTGATATTCTGAGAATCCATCTGTGAAAGAGTAAGCCTCCTGACGCCCTACATTTTCCAACACTTAATTTGTAAATGGTGTAGAAAATGGGTCATGTAAACAAGAATCATTCAACTTTCTCATATCTAAACATATCTTGATTCCTCTTGTATTCTTATCTTGAACTACCATTGGAATGATCCATTATGATTGTTCAATTGGTTCTATAATTTCAGCCTCCAACATCTTGTCTATCTATGCTTTTACCTTCTACTTATATGTGAGGTTCATTCTATACGGTCTCTGCTTCACAATTTTGACATCTAGCTTCAATGGAATCATCATCTCTCCTAGCCCCCCAACAATCCCTTTCATCTCTAAGAACGTATTTGGAAACATATCCAGGTATTCACATAGTAATTCAACAATATTTTTTATTGTCTCATCACTCTAGCAGTCTCCTATGTTTGCAAAATCAGGCTTATCTTATGTACCAATTTTCACTTTCCATGTTCTTAGAGGCTTGGAATACACCGTATATTAAGGTTGTTATCCCTCTAATGTGTTCTCCCCTTTAGTTTTTGGTATATGCAAATTCCTAGGGTCTTCATCCTCTTGGCCTTATTGAAGAACATTATAGCATTCCAATACCCCCTAAGTTGTCGCAAAACATATAGGTACACTATACAAAGGTATGGATCCTATCAAATCTTCTGATGAAAAAATATTATTCTTTATAACCTACAAGGTTGAATCAATCAAAGTATCATCATTCTCAAAGTTGAACATTACATTGAATTTCGTGGTCAACTCTTCCAAATCTCATGTTCCTCTACGTACTTCTAGTTCTATTTACCAATTCTTTGGAATTGAGTCCAGAGTATGCACAAACAACTGTGTCCACTTTTACTTAGGTACTTTATTCCATGTTGCAATACACTATGTAACATGGTATACATGGAAATTTAATCCAATATACTTTTGCATAGCATGTTTGTTCTCTATCCCAAACCTCACCTGTAGTAACCTTTTTCCACTACTGCCAATCCTCTATTTTTTCCTTATGTGCAGCCCACCATCTAGCTGGAGTTTATTTTAGCGCAACGTAAAAAGATAATAATATTTTTTGATTTGATAATTGTAATTAAAATTATCTTATAAAATAAGATAGATCAGTTAGTCCATCATATCTTGGAGGTTCAACTATTTAAGTTGCAATCCATCACAATGCATGGGTAATCTGAGAACATTTCCTTTTTGACACTTCGTGCAATCTCTATTGCCAATTCTCCAAAGATTCTTCTGAATATTATGAAAATGAACTAATACTTCTAAAACTAAGTACACCATCATTTGTAGGATTCACATAATCATCCATCTACGTGGTCATATTATACAAGTTATCAATATATTTTCCATTTTTTGGTTCTACATATATTCTTCCTTCAATAGGAACTAACGACACAATAACCTTCAAGTATTCTACTTCAAATATCATTCGTCTCTTCTTTAGTTCAATGATATTATGGTTTGCAAAGGCCCAACAGATCCCAAGGAGTGTTGGATAAGGTGTACTATCATGTACTATCTTGGTCACTTCGAAATCGATCATATTTTTCACTACATCAATACTAACACTTACCCCTATCAATATTCCAATTGGAATGATCTTATGTTGGTTTTCTAACCTCAACTGGATAGGTGACCAAATCCATGTCATAGTTTTCTATCTCCGTATTGAGTCAAAACTCCCTATTTGTTTTATTTTTGTGATGCACCTAGTTCATTTCTCGGTTTATGATAGGTATCCATTTTTCTTGGGTGAAATGATCAATCATTCCACACAGTATACTAAAAAAATATTCATCTTTCATTAATTCGAAACAACTCCTTAAGAAACTTTGCAAATTGCTTACCTTTTCAACTTTATTTTTTGAATTGTCATAGACTAGAGTCATATCATACATTGGTGGTATATCGTACAAGTGTGGCATGGTCAAAGTTGATGCTATCCATTATACTCCAACCAATTATTTTCTTTCTTGTTGGTAGGTCTCTTTCTCCTTTCTCAGATAAAACAATGGATAAGGCTCTGCTTCTTTCCTTACCGAACACTAATGGATTCTATTCCCTTGATTTATCACATCTGCTTYAGTTCTCATCCCTCTAAGGTCAATTGCTTCTATATTAGGTTTTTATTCATGATTTTATACAATTATCATATACACATTTGTCTTCCTCATTTCTTTCCATTTTACGATCAACTGTCAACAATCCTCCATCACGTGATCTAGTACTTTGAAATATGTACATGTCATGCATGGATTTGATCAATATCGTGAAAAATGTCCAGGCTAATTACAATTATAACATATAATAGGTCATCTACCTCTATCGAATTATCCTCTTCTGTGGCCTCTGAACCCTCTTCTTCCTCCTTGAATATAACTTGTTGGAGTATTATACTACGAAACACCTCCTTTAGATTCTTATCTGTGGACTCTATATGCATCTTTAGAACATTCTTTCATAAAATAAAATGTGAGACAATCCTTCTCTTCATGTCAAAAAAACTTGCAAAAGTTACAAAATAAATTTCTCGTAGTACTCTGGTAATTTTGCATCAATTGGTAAATGTGAGGGTGGTGACCCACTATCTTACAAATATTGCACCATACCCCTAGTGGATTTGGAGCTCCAGTATTCAAATACTATTGAAATGTTGGAAATTCATTATTATGGTGACCTTATGTTCTACAATTAGTGGACCATACTTATTCATGTTTTTATTTTCCCTTATTGATTTCCTATAACTGAATAGTTAGCGCAACCAGTTGTGATTGAACTTGAGCAATCTCTAACATATTTTGTCCTACAAGGGATGCTTCCAACTTGATTGCAAATTTCAAATCTTCTGACTAGGTCATAATATTTCGTTGCATCAAAGGGAAGCATATATGTGACAATAATCTTGCTATAAACCACTCCCTGTGTTGTTTATCTAGAATTTGGAATGTCAACCAATCCTTTAGTATATTTAATCTTTGATCATAGTTCCAGCTTGATTCATTTACTATATGATTGATCTCCTTAAGCTCTGTAATGCACTGTGATTCATACTTAGGCTTATACAACTCTTTCAATAGAGCTTATCTTACCTCATCCAATGTTCTAGTATGTCCCACAGGTGTATTATTATGATATTTAATGTACCATAATAGTGCGCGATCTCTAAAGGTCGATTCCAACTGCATAATATTCACATCATCATCCTGGAAGCTATCCACATTCCATATTGTTTCACAAATAAACATATGTTGTTCTGGATCCTCTGATCCTACATCATGAAAGAGATGCATCCTTAAGGTGGGATCTACCCCCACCATCATGTTTTGTGAGGTATTATTTCTTGATAACCCTAACTGATTCTGACTCAACATACTACTTTCACTACTCTGATTGCTTCTACTACTATATGTACTTCATTCACTAACTATAATTCACAAGTTTTTGATCTTACCTTAGTTCTTGGTGATGTACACAGGGATGTGGGTTCAACACAAAGTCTAATCTTAGTGTGACCTTCTTCTATTGGAATGAGTTGACAGATCTTTTCCTCTTATGTGTGAATACTTACTTCAATATTGTAATACCCAAAGGCCAAACCCCAATTGTACATATAAATGTAAATGAACACATAGGATGGTGAGCTAGGACATTTTGGGCCAGAGTGCCTTTGTATATATGTATTTTGAGGCCATATTTCTTGTGTGGGTAATAGGTTGGAGAGACACATGATAAAATGAGTGGTGAACCATCATTTTAATATTTAATCACACACAAATATTAATGAAATCATATCATTGTTGCATACAAACCATGTAAAAGAGTATGGGGGGATCAAATCCATTAGAATGGGAAAGGGGCGATAAGAGTCTAGAAAAGGGGCTAAGATAAGGGGGCTTAAGCCAAAAATGAATATTTTATTAATATTCCTAAAGTTAAAGTCCAAATTAGAGGATAATGCATTTTATCGTAAGTCTCTAAGGGGTCACATATCACCTAGTGAGGTAATCCATGTGGGGTACCATGTGGCTCCCAACATGACAAGTGTCAAGTTGGGAACATGCACATAAGTTTGGAGAGATTTAGTTCTTTTCCATATCATTCCATCATTATTCATTCTCACCTCACCACCTCCATGCTACTGTCATCCATACCTTCATGATGCTAGTACTTGTACATGTACCTATACCTGGAAAATATTTGGATTTGGATTGAAGAGGCAGGTTGTCAGGCCCGTAGGAAAATGAAGAAATGGGTTTTCAGGCTCGTGAGCATTCACTCTAGGTGAGATAATTTTGGGGAATAGATTTCCAAATTTGTCAATATGCAACTACAGGGCTTTGAGACTTCCCGTCGGGCCTATTACTGAGGCCCCAGAAGGGAAGTGGGGTAGTCAAAGGACTATTAAGTAGAGAAGGGGCACAATTACTAGGGTGGGACTAGAATGTGGGGAATGAGGGAATGTAGGATTTTACTTTGATTTGGAACCTGTTTTTGAGTTTACTGTTGTCTAAGAGACCTTATCCTGGTTAGGAATTCATTACCTAGGTGGTGGTTTTAGCCCCAACGCGGGGGTGACCCACTGTTGAAATTTTATGAGTAGTGCAATCTAAGGTTGGGATGAACATGGAAGGTTTGCACACTGTTGGTGTTCATTTTATAAAAGATAAGTGTATTTTATGATATTTTAAAATTTTTTGTGTGTTTAATTATCCATTTTCTATTTCTGGTTTTTCATGTATAATTTGCATGTATACATTGTTATTATTATGTATGAGCTTATGTGTTTCAGAGCATTTTCATGAATTAAATTGGTATCAAAACTCGTAATTTTGGATTGGAATTGCCCAACAGGGAGATGAGGATGCTACAATATGGTATCATGGCTCTAGTTTTGACACTGAGCCTATATGGGCCAAGTAATAGAGTGCATAATTGAAAATGCAGACTATGTAGGAAAAATGTTTGACAGAATGTCTGAGAGAGGATGTCTGCAAACTATTTTATAAAATTTTGCAGTGCAATTAAGAGGAATTTTGTGATTAATGTGAAGGAGTTGAATTAGGGATTAAAATTCCCAAATATTAATCATATTCTGAGAAGATTCAAGAATGTACATGGCTGAATTTAAGGTTGCAGAATTTCCATGATGGAATTGGGTGTTTTTTGGTAAAAGCCCCAAATTCTACAACTAAATCCATGGATAATTCGAAAGGGGTAGGTACAAATTTGTGTGAAGAGGTTGAATTAGTATGAACAGGGCCAAAAATGTTTGTGTTAAGTTTAATTACAAATCTCTAACAACGGTTGAAGAAATAATTGAAAAGTATGTATTCTCAATATTTTGGGAAAAATGTGAAATTCGACAAATTTGGAAAAATTGGGAATTTTTTCATATGTTGATGTCGGCATAACATGGGAGTCATGTGTCATCTTATGTGGAAGAAGATTTAAATGTACTTCCATAGTGTAAGATACATGGTGGCAGTTGAATTCGAGCCACGGTGGCATGCGTCAGCTGGCTTAGGAAACCTTGATGTGAGGGTCCCTCGTGGTTTTGGAAAACCATTGCAGGGGGGTCCTTAGCTATTTTGGAAACCACTAGAAGAGGGGATAGATTAAATCCTAACATGGACACATCATCGGGTAGGAAAAAAACATTTTTCACTTTGGGGGGGGTTCCCCCTTGTTAATATATAGTAGTTCGAGGGGGTCATGATGCAATGATGGTCATTGATCATCGTTGATCCTCCACCATCAGATATTAATAGAATGCAATTTTATGCACCGAGGTATATGGGATCGGGATGGGGCCCTCCCATCCCTAGGACCCAATACAAAGGCACCACATCAATCCCACTATGAAAGTGTGAACCCATGTTGGCCTTAATATTTTGAATGGGCGTGATAATATTGACTTGTTGGATCTAGAGAAAGATAGATATCCACTAATGATCTAGGTGGGAAAATTCAATCGTACCTCGGGAATCATAAGTTTTTTTTACCTCATTTTATAGGAATATTGATATCTTGGTATTCCACAATGATGCCGGATGATATCAATCAATGAGTAGGAAGAATATGGTTGTCATTATATGGTGAGGTCGTATCTCGGAAGAATGTGAAGCTTAGATTTGAATGAAGAAAAGGTCGAGGGATGATATACAGAGGGTCGGTGTCCAGGTGGACTTAGATGCCATGATAGCATCACTGTCGGCATAAGGAGGCTAAATTTATAGAAAAATTAATAAAAATTAGGAGAAACATTTGGGTGTTTTCTAGGTTATCATTTTGCAAGGCATTTTTGAGGCCCTAAATAGTGTTCTTAGCTACTAAAAAATATTTTTCTAGCATGTATTTTTGTAGATCAAATGAAATATATCGGTGATAGATTTCTAATGGTGTATATAATTCTTCAATTGAAGTTAGTATAAGGGAGTTATAAATAAAACAATGGAGGGTAAATTTTAAGACCCGGTTAACTTCTAGGGGCCATAACTTCTTGCTTTGAAATTGCATTGGGGCATGGGAGTAGTCTATGGAAATATATTGAGCCATAGAAGATAGCCATGGATATAAATTAAAAATATAAGCACACAATAATGATTAGGAGGGCATAGAATTTACTTGTAGCATTCAAGGCCAAAAACAAAATGTTGATTGGCCTGAAACTTCAACAGGTTGTATCTAGCATCTTGGAGCTCAGATGGGGGTGAAAATTTTCCAGGGTGTCCAAAACATGTTTATGAAGGAATCCAATTGGGATCCTACCAAAAATGAAAAGGGTCATGTGAAAATATTCCTATGAATAGTTAATAATTGCACCTGGATGAGAGGTGAGTAGAAGGAATTTTTGTGTAATATTTAAATGACCATAATTTTATGCTCAATAATCATATTTGAGAAAGGAAGTAGGCATTGGAAAGGTATTGAAAATGAAAGTCTATAAAATCACCCATAAAATTGAAATAGGTAGTTAAATTTACCAGGAATCAGAAGAAGGGATTTCGATGCACTTATGGAACAAAATTGTGCATAATTTTCATGAATTTGTTAGATTTGTTAAAAATCTAACAAAAAAAATTTCCTGCACATTTTGCAAAGTTAAATAGTAATTACATCATAATAGGATCATAACAGAGATCATAGATATGGAATATGCACAAAGGGATTATAGTCATGAAGATGAGATCATAGGTATGTATGTCAGTATGGGTAATGAAGGTACAAATTAAAATGGACATGGATAAGGAAAAGAAGAAACCCTGAACTTGGTAGAGCCTATAAATTTTTTTCAAAAAGATGTCCAGAGTTATAAAACTGATAATGAGAGGATTATGAAAGCCATGGAGAAATAAGAAGGTTTCAACCTCAAGTTGATGCAGAGCTTGGAAAAAATATAGAGGAATATGGATAAGGAGAATGAGTCAAGAAAATCAAGGAATCATGAGTCTCATAATGAGAGGTGAAGAAAAAGAAGTGTTGACATGAATCACCATCACTCCCCAAGGAATTCAGCTAGTAGGGAACATAGTATTTCAAGTCCATCTCCTATCAAGAAGAATAAGAAGAGGTTTGGGGTGGATGAGCTATAGGGAGAAACGAATAAAATGAAACCACCTACATTTGATGGTGAACACAAGAAGGATGAGGATGCAGAGACCTGGCTACTACACATGAGAAATTATTTTCAATTGCATAATTACTCTTCACAGGAAGAAGTTAGAATTTCCATCTACTACTTCAAAGGAAAATCATCAATGTGGTGGGACCAGTTTGTGCAAGTGCAACACATTGATGAGAATATGGTTACTTGGAGGGAATCCCTCACAGAGGTGAAAAAGTGAGGAATATTCACAATGTACAACAAGTTGAAATAGTGGAGGACATGGGAATAAATGTACCTAGGATCTATGTAGCCATGGATAATAATAAAGTTGAATTTCAGTCACATATGATTGAAGTGGAAGGTAAGATCAACAACCAACCCATTGCTATTTTAATTGATTTGGGAGCTAGTCATAGTTATCTAGATCCTAAGATGGTGGAAATATTTCAATTTCCAAGAATCAATCTTGGAAAACCTTGGTTAGTGCAACTATTTATAGGGGATAAAAGGAAAATTAATGAAATAGTTAAGGCATGACCAATGGACATGAATGGACTATGCACAAGGAAATATTTGAATATCATACCTTTGGGCTCATATGACTACCTAATCGGTATGGATTGGTTGGACCAACATCATGTTATCCTATAATATTGTAATAAGGGATTTACTTGCTTGGATGAGGAAGGGAACTTAAGGATAGTTCAGGGAATTCCCGAGGAAGTAACCATTAGAGAAGTTTCAACCTTACAGTTGAAGAAAAGTTTTAGGAAAGGGTGTCATATATTTGCATCATATATGGAAGAGACACCTAAAGATAAGGTGTCAAGTATTGAGGACTATGCTATCCTAAAAGAGTTTTGAAGTTGTATTTAAGGAAATAACGGGGTTTCCACCCAAGAGACATATTGATTTCTCAATCAAACTAATTCTTGGATAATTTCTAGTCTCCAAGACTCCTTATAGGATGAGTACACCATAGTTGAATAAATTGCAAATGCAACTTGAGGATATTTTAAAGAAGGGTTATACACCCAAGTGTGTCACCTTGGGGTGCCTCATTATTTTTTGTAAAATCTAAGGATGGTACCTTGAGGCTTTGCATTGACTTCAGGCAGTTGAACAAGGTAACTATGAAGAACAAGTATCATTTGCCAATAATAGATGATCTCTTTGATCAATTGAAAGATGATAAGGTATTATCCAAGATTGATCTCAGGTCAAGATATCATCAGGTGAGAATTAAATAAGAAGACATCAACAAGACTACCTTTGGCACAAGGTATGGAAAATATGAGTTCATAGTGGTTCCATTTGGGTTATCAAATGCACCAACTATCTTCATGTGTTTAATGAATGGTATTTTCAAGAATTACTTAGATAATATTGTCATTTTATTCTTGGATGACATTATTATATACTGTAAGTCTAAGGAAGAGCATGAGAAACACTTGATGATGGTATTACATGTATTGAGGGAGAATCAATTGTTTGCCAAATTGAGAAAGTGTTCATTCTACCAGAAGAAAATCCATTATTTGGGGCATGTCATTTCAAAGGAAGGGATAGCAGTGGATCCAAAAAAGATAAGGGCCATTTAAGGGTGGCCCACACAAAGGAATGTCTCTGAAATGATATCATTCATGGGACTTGTAGGTTACTATAGGATATTTATTGATGGATTCTCAAATATTGCACACCCAATCACTTCCCTAAAAAACAAGGGTGTGAAGTTTGAGTGGACATCATATTGTGAAAGGAGCTTCCAACACTTGAATAAATTACTAACAAGTGCTCCAATATTAAATATTGTTGATCCAAATGAAGATTTCATTGTATGCATTGATACATGTAATGAAGGACTTGGTGGAGTTCTTAGTTAGAATAGGCATGTGGTATGCTATGAATCAAGAAAATTAAAGGAGCATGAAAGGCACTATGCTACTCATGATTTAGAATTGGAAACAATAGTGCATGCCTTTAATATGTTGAGGCACTACCTCATGGGGAAAACATTTGAATTGAGGATAGGACATAGTGGTCTAAAATATCTATTTTGATAGCCAACCTTAAATGCCAGGAAAAGAAGATGGTTGGAATTCCTTAGTGCATATTACTTTCATATAAAGCACATCAAAGGTAAAGAGAACATGGTGGTTGATGCACTTAGCAGGAGGTTTCATGAAATGCATGCTACAACCATTATTATGTACCAATCATATTTGAAAGACATAATTTTAGAGGATGCAAAATCATATCAGAAATACATGGAGGTAAAGGAAAAATTTTAGCAAGGCAATTTGTAGTAGAAAAGTGAAAAATATAAGTTGGAAAATGATGAAATTATAATGTACAAGGGTATACTTTATGTGCCAAATTCTCAGGAATTGAAAAATCTGATTTCAAATGAAATGCATAATGTACCTTATGTTAGGCACCCAAGTTATCAGAAAACTATTGTAGCTATCAAGAGCCAATATTATTGTCCAGGTATGACGAAAGAGGTTGTTGATTTTATTTCCAAGTTTTTGGAATGTCAAAAATTCAAGGCCAAGCACAGACACCCAATTCGTCTGCTACAACCATTACCTATTCCCAAGTGGAAATGAAAAGTTGTAACAATGGATTTCATCACCAAGCTTCCCCAAAACAACAAGCAGCATGAGTCCATCATGGTTATGGTGGATAAGATTACTAATTATGACCACTTTCTTCCAGTAAATATCACTCACAATGCAACCAACATTGTTAATATTTATATGAGAGAAATTGCTTGACTACATGGCATACCAAGATAATTGTGTCTAATAGAGATCCAAAATTTACATCAAATTTTTGGAAATGATTATTCAAAGGATTTGGGACGAATATGAAATTTATAAAAACCTATCATCTAGATTCAGATGGGAAAATAGAGAGGGTGAATCAAGTGACTGAAGATAGGTTGAGGATATATGTGATGGATAAACCATCCAAATGGGACGATTATTTTTATTTGGTGTATTTTCATATAAAAATGGGTATCAATTATCTCTAAAGATGACCCCCTCTAAATATGAGCCCATTTGAGGCACTTTATGAAAGAAAGTGAAACACACCAGTGACCTAGGACAACCTAGTAGATAGAGAAGTGGTTGGACTAGAATTAATCAAGGAAATGGAAGAGTAGATGGAGAAAATAAAACAAAGTTTAAAGGCTTCCTAGGCTAGGAAGAAAATTTATGTTGATAAGGGAAGAACAAGTGGGGAATTTAAAGTGGGTGACCATGTGTTCTTGAAAGTAAATGCCAAAAGAAGTTCCCTGAAGTTGAGAAATCATTAAAAGACAAAAGCTCGTTATTGTGGGTCATTTTAAATCTTAGAGAGGATTGGTCCTGTAGCATACATAATTTCCTTACCTACATCAATGTGTATTCATAATTTATTCCATGTATCATTTCTTAAAAGGTATGTACATGATTCTAATCATGTCATTGATTGGAATGTGATTCTGGTGGAGCAAGAAGGAAACTTTCAAGTGCAATCAGTTTTCATATTGGATTGGAAGATCAAGTAGCTCTAGAATTGAGCCATATGGATAGTAAAGGTCCAATGGACCTAGTATAGTCCTTAGGATGCAACTTGGGAGCATGAAAATGCAATGCAGGAAGAATACCCACATTGTTTTGAATAATTTTGAAGTTTTGATTGTATATGTGGATATACTACACTAAGGATGGTGCATAAATAAGGGGGATGGGAATGAAATACCCCTAGGGAGAACCTGAATTGTAAATATAAATGTAAATGAACACATATATTGGTGAGCCAAGACATTTTGGGATAGAGTGCCTTTGTGTATATGTATTTTGAGACTAGAGTGCATGTGTGGTTATTAAACTGGAGAGACAGATGCTAAAATTGCCATTGAGCCATCATTGTAATATGTAATCACACACAAATATTAATGAAAGAACATCACTATTGCAGACCAACCATGTAAAAGAGTACAGGGGGATAAACTCCACTAGAATGGGAAAGGGGGGAGAAGAGTCTAGAAAAGAGGATTCAGCCAAAAATGAATATTTTATTAATATTCCTAAAGTTAAAGTCTAAATTAGAGGATAATGAATTTTATCCTAAGTCCCTAAGGGGGAACATATGACCTTGTGAGGGAATCCATGTGGAGTATGTTGTAGTTCACAACATGACATGTGTCAATTTGGGAACATGCACATAAGTTTGGGGAGACTTATTTATTTTCCCTGTCACTCCATCAATTTTCATTCTCACCTCACTACCTCCATGCTACTATCATTTGTACCTTCATGCTGCTAGTACCTATACCTGTACCTATACCCAGGAAATCTTTGGATCTGGATTGAAGAGGCAGCGATTGTCAGACTCATGATAATTCATTCTTGGTGAGAGAATTGTTGGGAATTCATTTCCCAAGTTTCCAAGTTGTAGCTACAGATCTCTAATACTTCTTTTCTATCCTATTTCTAAAGACTTGGAAGGGAAGTGGGGCAGCTGAAGGACTGTTGAGCAGAGAAGGGGCATACTTCCTAGGGTGGGACATGCATGTGGGTAATGATGTTATTTTTATTTGGCACATATGCACCTTAGCTCGAGGGTGACCCACTGCTAAAATTTTATGAGTTGTGTGGTCTAAGGCTAGGAGGAATGTGGAAGGTCTGCATGCAGTTGGTGTTCATTTTATAAAAGATAAGTGTATTCTATGATCTTTTTTTAAATTATTGTGTGTTTAATTATCAATTTCTTGTTTTGGGTTTTTCCTATATAAGTTGCATTTATACATGGTTATTATTTTGTATGAGATTATGTGTTTTCAAAGCATTTTCAATAATTAAATCGGTATCAAAACTCAGAATTTTGGAGTGGAATTTAACAACAGGTAGATGTGGATGCTAAAAGCATGCTTTGAGTTACTTCATGCAGACTACAAAAGGAAATTCATCTTCTTTTATTTTGACCTTGTTCATACTTGAAACTTTTGCAACAAAGGTGGAAACAAACCATGCATAGAACTTGTCATCATTTTCCATATCAGCCTGAAGGTATTTTTTCAAATTTGTTATTCTTGATCCCAAGGAAACAAAACTCTTTTCCAGATCCCATGCCTTCAGAATACAAGCCATTATTTTCTTGATGTTTTCTTCAACATATCTTCTAATAGAAGTGAGTAGCATTGATGTTCCTCTCAATTTCAAAATGGATTATGGTATTCCATCAAAACACTTCCAAGGTTGGATTGTTTTAATTGGGCTGGAAAATATAGGTGGGGGCATCAAAGCACTCTCTAATTATGTAATAATTTTTTTCGGGGTGGCATTTTCATTCTCCATTTATCTAAATGAAATATTTAGGGTTTCTCCCATAGCTTCATGAATCTGCAAAATTTAATATGGAGGAACTCTATCGAGGTCGAGTTTTGAGCTCAATTTTCCTTCAACTTTTTTATTTTTTTCATGAATTTTCTCGATGACCAATTTATTTGAACTTTTGTTGAACAAGGAACCGTGAAAAGTCAAGGATTCTTATTAAAATAGAATTGGTTACCATGTAGACAATTATGCTGCAAATTTTCTACTCTCTTGAATCCTCTATTCTTCATTTGGAAATTCAATGTCTTCAATGTTCACATCAGGGATGATTTTAAGGATGGAAATTTATTTTTAAATGTAGAAACCTTGGCGAATCTTACTTATCCTTCATATGTCAACTATAAATGTTTTGCAATTTTTTTGTAAAAATATTCAAATTTCTAAGGATTTAATATAGATTTTATAAACTTTTGGCAATTTTTAAGGTAAAATAATTTTATCCTATAGAATTTGGGCGAATCATTTTTAAAATAGCAAAACTCGTTTTTGGAAAAACCATGGAAAATTAGCCCATGAGAGAAATTTAGCCCCTAAAAACATCAATGGTTCACATCTGGGTCCATGTCTTCAAGAACAATTCTTCTTCGAGTATGACCTCACTTCCTCCTTATTTTTTTGTAGTTTCCTTTTGTCTATCACTAAGATTTTGTGGAGAATTTCCAAACTTCCCTTAGGAGGGTTCTAATCTCCTCCATCATTAGAATTTTCTATTGAGTATATCCTTTGTTCATGAGCTACTTACTAAGATTTTTTTTTTGGTAGGTCACTTTTCTAAGAGGTACTAGGAGACCAAGCATTCCTCTCATTCAGAAATTTTCCCCGTTGTCTATGTTAATTAGTGGTGCTAACAACATTTTAAATATCCACTTGTTTCTTTTCAATTAACAATGTTTGTCATCAATATTTGCAGTTTTCTTTAACATTATCTCTCCAATATTCCAAGGTAGAGGAATAAATTATTTTTTCCTCTTTTCATGAAAGAAATGGGCCTAGAATCTATATTATTTGCATGCTTCCACAAAAACATTTTTTCTAACACATAATACAGTATATATGATGGATTTTCATGGGAACAATAAATACTAATAATGGTGAAATTCTCCACTGCTTCAAAGCTCCCTCTCTTATCCAAGAATGTTGTTGCTTCTAAATAAAATCTTAATGTTTTCGGTCCAAAATTAAGTTTTTTGAATGAGAAAATAAATGCATTGTGTGCTTCATAAAAATGATACATAGTCTTCGATTTCCACAAGGAAGGGTACCACGTCTAGACAGGGTCAATTTTAGAATTGACTTGTTTGGATAAATGCAATCCTTTAAAAACAAGACAATAAGTGGTGGAAAAGATTAGGTATGAGGACATGTAGAATTTCTTATTATTCCTAAAATTTGATAACTAAAAAGATAGCTCTCCAGAGATAATCTTTGACCAATCAAAAATCACTTTCTCATGAATTAAAAATGCAAGATATACAAAAATAGGAAGGGAATAGCCATAAATTGTTGTCGAGTCAGTCCAGAAAATAGTCATTCCATTTCTCGGTAGGGATTTTTCAGTGAACTAACCTAGATGTTTGATAGGTACTCTAGAATAATTTATAGGTCTTGAATATACTCTGGAAGAAGATCCAATCCACCATTTATTTCCTTCAATAATGCCTTGTCTTCAAACCCTCTGAAAATCATTATCAACTTGGGGAGTATGAGCATTCCCTTGAAGACAAAAGGTGCCAAATAAATAGGGGTTCTCCTTGCAGCCGAATTATTCTCTTGTTCTTATTGAATTTGTTGATGCACCATGAAATTAAATCTCTAAAATCATAAATGTTCGGGATGCAACCTACCATAGAAATTATTGATGTCCAAATTTGGTTTGAATCCATCTCTGAAGGAAACTAGGATGAGTAAAACTTGTATGCTCTTTACCAATGAAAATTTTGATCTTCCCATCCAAATGAGTTTATAGTATCTTCGTTGAAGTTTTCCTTTCTTTTGTTTGTCATGCTTAATAAAGTTCATGGATTAATGTATAGTCTTTTTAGAATGTTATTACCAAAGAAAAATGTTTTACCAAAATATGCTTTGAGGCTCTTCTTTCAAAGGATGGTTAATACAAATTAAATTTTGAATTGATGAAGAATTGTCTCGATAAGATCACCATTGATTTTATCATTTTAATTCTTAAACCATTTATTCTTTCAATAAGATTTGCATTAAATTCATATTGGGGTGAGTGATAAGATAGGACATGGGCTATCATGGTGGAGAAGAATTATAAGTATGTCAATTAATAATGAAATGAGAAAAAACTCATGGAACCATGGTGTGATTTTTAAAAAATGACTAAGTATGATGGATCAGTCCAACGAAGAGGATTGGGGGTATGTATAGAAAAAACATAAAATTACCATGACCTGCAATGAAGTTTAAAATGTTTACTAAGTGTTGAGATATTGTAGAGGTAATGAAGTATGATGGGTCAGTGGATGTGGAAAAGAGACATTATAACATGCCATGAAGTGTAGTGTAGTATGACTAAGTATGAGGAATCGGTTGGACAAAGGGGTCACAATCATAAACCAATTAATCGATTGAATGCTTAGGCCTACAGTGGAATGTTTTGAAAATTTTATAAGTATTGGTGAGAAATGAGGGAAGTAGAATGCGATGGTGGATTTTGAGGGCCACAAAATTTTGGACTAAGAAAAAGATGTATCATGAAACCACGATAATAGTGAAAATTTATAAGTGTGGAAAAATAAATTACAAGAGGGACAGTTTACAAAGATTTAACACATTTGAGGGTCAACAAGTATCGATTTTTTCTACAGCAGTTATTTATTTTTTTTATTTCTCTTTGGAGTGATTCATAGTTAAATGTTTTGGTTGTGGAAAATTTTCATGATTTGTAGCAATTGGTCTTGGTATGAGATCATATTTCTTATGTAATATAGATTACAAGTCATCCAAAAACATTTAGTATTGAGATAATGTCAATACCTCTTGAGTGTCGAGCTGCAGATATACCATGTAAATCAACATTTAATTGTCAACCCGGGAAGGTAGACTTAGAGGAACCAGCACAGGAAATGCAGGGTTGAAGAGGGGGTTTAAAGGATGTCGAGATACTCTCTGAACTGCTAAAAGAAGCTCGCTGGAAGAAGCTACTGTACTCTACTCTACTCTGCTCCGCACTACCTGGTACTACTCTGTACTAACCGGTACTACTCGGTACTAACTGGTACTTTTCTGTATATGCATGTAAAAGATAAACTGAAAACAGCTAAGTTCTTGCTACTTATCACTCCACACAACTCAGCAACCTTCTATGAAACTCTCTATTGTAGTCAAATAGAACTTCTCTATCTCATGAGATATCCAGGCTAGAATGTTAAGCAATCTGAACTAAAAATGAAATCAATGGCTGAAGGGATGATGCTAAACTTAAATCTTGGAATGCTAACCCTC
>JASDQU010213020.1:8121-18511 GCA_032191745.1 Picea mariana
GAGAAAGTTGTGTATGATTCAGATTCTTTAGAGAAATCTATGTATGTGGAAGTGGAGGGAACCAACAACTTTGGATCAGCAGGACGCTGATCCTCACGTTCGACGAGATTGTCTGGCCTAAAGTGTGGATTGGGGGCTCTAGCTTAATAAGTCAATTGGGATACTAGCAGCCGAATCAACAGTTGTTTTCAATGTGATCGTAGCCACAACACCAATCTCAGTATCACTTCTCATGCTATAGCTAGAACTAGACCTTCTCTCGTAATAAAAATACCCTTGAGATCTCATAACCCAGCTATTACGCTTTTGTGCAATGTTATGTTGTTTTCCTGAACGATTAGCCTGTTTACTGGACGCTTTCATGCTATCATCGAATTGAATCCTTTGTTAAGTTTAGAGGCCACATACCTACTCCAAACCTAGAGGAGAGGAATTGAGAGTGTTTTCATTTTTAAAAGTTAAGAAACTGAGTTAAGACCTAAAATAAGGAGGCCAAGAATTAAGGTTTGGAGCCTTAACATAATCTAACAATTTCTTTTTTTAAATTGTAGGTAAATGGGTAAGTCCATAAAAGCTATAACATCAAATTTTTTTTTTAAATTATAGGAAAATGAGTAAGGGCATAAAAGATATAAATTAAAGAAATGACCAGTGCATTTTGAAATTAATAAAAAAATAATGCACAAAAGTATTATTTTTAATAAATTTATATTTTTGAATGAGAGATTTGTTGTTTTTACAATTTTTAACCATGGTGGTCATCATGTTGAACTTCAACCTTAAGGAACCAACTCAGAAAACATGTAGGTGAGAATTTTCGATCTCAATGAAAAAAAAATTAAATTCAAATGAGAGTGCACACATTCTAGGAATACATATATGCATCCTTAGACTGTGTATGTGTTCCATTTAATACACTCTATTTTATAACATACAATTCCACTACTCCTAAACCTTTTACAAAAGAGAATCTTGATCCCTAAACCATATATGCGGGTGTGTAAAGGGAAAGGCGTGCACACCTCGAAAAATGTGCGGATATGGGTTGTACAACAGATCAGACTTTGTTAGGTTTGTTTGTAGTTGTATTTATCTTAGTGGGACATTATCCCTGTCACAGGAACCTTGATTTTAGCATAATAAAATCATTCTTAGCAATGGTTTTCCCTCCGGGGTTTTTCCAGGGGTATCTACCCAAAATATTGGTATTTATGTGTGCATGATTTGGTTTCCAATTTTGCTTCTGCTATCTTTATTTGAGTTGAATATTCGAGCACTATATTTTTGTTTTGTGAGTTGCTAATCTGATTTGCAGTAAGGAAATCACTAGATAACAAGATACCTAGGTGCTGGAATAAGAGGTTTTCAACATGGTATCAGAGCACATGCTCTAAAGGTAAGTTGGGTCTGAGATCTGTAGCATTTGATAGAAGATATTAACAGATCCATAACTAGCAGGTAGAAATCGTAGGACAAATTTCATGGAAACAACTGTACTGAGGAAAACCTAGGGTTTTGTAGGTTTACGGGGTTGTATACAGCTCATAGTAGGGATAAGCACGCACATACATGAGTTTCTTTAGGGACAAGAACGTATACACAGGTTTTAGTAAGCACGGGCACATACATACATGGGTTTCAATGGTGATATGTGCATACAAGTCTATATTGGTTATTATAGGGGTAGTTTTCAGCGACAAGTTATTTTTAGGGAAGATTCTCAGGTCTCAAGGATGGAAACAAAATCGTTGAGATTTGAAGATAGATTGGATGGAGCATCCAAATTCTTATCTTGGAAATCAAGAGTGACTTTGGCGTTAAAGGACTATGACCTTTGGGAGTTAGTGGACAAATTAGTTGCTCCACTGACAGATCTTGCAAACTTGGTAGCTCACCAGAAGAAGGATATCAAAGTTGAGCAGGTACTCTTGGATTCAATGAAGGATCATCTAATTCCTCACTTATTTGAGAAGAATCCAACCAAGAGATGCTTGATGTTGTTACACATGAAATTTTCACACCTAGGTACCTCGCCCTAAGTGTCGTAAGTGTCATATAAGTGTCTCACAGACCTTGACACCATGGAATAACATATGTCACAATCCATAGTCAATGTGGATGAGGGATATATTATATGAAGGCCAAAATACCAAGTGCACATGAATTATTATTAATATTCATGAAAACGAAATTAATTAAGTGTGAGAATCCACCTCACATTTGGTTTCCTAATTTTTAGGGAAGGTGGAGGATCTCGTGGATGGTTGAAATATTTCCTCCTTAAAATCCTTGAGAGATATTTCCTTACTAAAATCCTTAAGAGATATTTTCTCCCTAAATATCTTTCAGATCCCTTTTTTAGTGGATCTGATGAGTGATCCTCTCCATGGTGGTTAAGCCTCCAAATCCTATATAATGAGGGCTTTCCAGGGAGAAGAGGGGAATATATGAGTTTAGAGATACCAAACTTATGATCTCATGAGGATGGTGGATATTTGAGGTATAAAACCTATGGTCTTGGGAGAAAGATTTAGGATATCAAACCTATGATTTTGGGAGTTTTGTGCAAGGGCTGGATGAGGAGGACTTGGGGAAGTTTTTGCAACTGCATCTACAGTCAGCAAGTAATCTTCTTGAGTTCTCATATTAATATATTGCTTGGCCTATTTCCTTCTAACCTATGTCTATTTACATATGTTTGTCTTATAGATGGATTTGATTGGACTAATCTTATAGAGTAGAGTAGGAGTTCTTTGTTTCATTGTCCATTACATTGCAGGTGTCAAACAGTGCTAAGGAGCTTGGAGATCAAGCTCAAGTTGGAGTAGAGAGGACAAACATCAGAATAAGGTGCATCTCACTTTATTCCATCTCCTTCTCTTTTTGATTAGTTAGTTAGATTCAAAGGAATGTTAGTGTCCAATGTTAGCATATTTTCTGTCTTGGTATAGGGTTCTAGAATCCAAGAGGATATTCACCTATCCGCAGGAGAATTTTTCTACAACAGATGCCTTGGTAGGTTTATTCCAAAGAACTAACATCAATAGGAAGATGGTCTTAAGGAATAAACTCAAATCGGTGTAGATGCACAGATATAACAATGTTACAAGTTATCTCATGAGGATCACACAAGTTCCTGATCATCTTGCAGCCATAGGGGAGAAAACGGAAGATGCAGAGCTCATGAATGTGGCATTGAATGGTCTTCCCAATTATTTGGAACCATTTGTCAACGGAGGCTACGCTCAAGAAAATATCTGATATTGCAGAGGATTTGGGATGATTGCATCCAGGAAGAGACTCATGAAGAGTCTAAGGGAAACAAGTAACGAAGTAGTGAGGAGAACTCGGCTCTTGTCAGGAAAGAAATGAAGGGAAAAGGAAAGAGTTTTAGCAAGAAGGGTAACAGTGATGGAGGATCATCATAACCATGGAAGAAGAATGAATTGAGTAAAATCAAGTGCTTCTCATGTCAAAAGAATGGAAATCATGCATCTTACTGTCCATAGAAGAAGAAGGGTAAGGGAAAGAAACAACAACAACATCAACAAAGATGCAACTTGATGTGTTTGCAGGGAAGTCTGAGAAGGATTACTCATCCGTTTCTTTCCTTTGAACTAGGACAACTACTAGGAATGTGTGATTCTTGGACAGTGGTGCATCTCATCGTATGACATAAGCATGATATATATTTAGTTGTCTGATGGAGATGGAATCATATGTTTATGTGCAACTTTGTGATGATTCCATGTATGTAGTGAAGGAGAGGGACTAGTTACAGTCCAGCTCGTGTCAGGAGATTCATTAGATGCCAAAGAAGTGCTTTACGTACCATGTTTGAAGAAAATTTTTCTCTTAGTATAAGCTATGGAGGATAGTGATTTTGTTGTTACTTTTCAGAGAGGGAAAGTACTCATACATGCAGAGAAATATATCTTGGACACAACAATGGTCATTGGGGTAAGAGAGGGCACTTTGTACAAGTTGCAGGGAATGCCTATTCAGTATTTGGTACACGATAGTCACATCCTATGTCAATTGTGGAACAGGAGTTTGGGAAAACTACAATACAAAGCATTGTTAATTATGATGGGGATTGTTATAGGTATTCTAGACTTCAGTATTGAGTAGCAGGGAGTGTGCAAAGGGTATGCACTTGGAAAGAATGGCAAGGATGCTTCTCTGAGAAGTGAAAGTAGGTCCAAGGGGATATTGGATATTATCCATTTATATGTGAGTGAGTCGATGTTAATAACATCAGTACATGGATCGTCATACTATGTGACGTTTATTGATGGTTTTTTAGGAAAACCTGGATCTTCTTTAAGAAGACCAAGGATGCGGACTTCAACCAATTTTAGGAGTTTAGAGCTCAGGTGGAGAACCAAACAGGTAATAAGATCAAGTTCTTGAGGTTGAATAATGGGGAAGAGTGCACCTCTAATGACATCAAGGATTTTTTCAAGGATGCAAGGATCAAGAGGGAGCTGACAGTCTCATACAACCCTTAGTAGAATGGGGTTGCATAGAGAAAGAATCAGTCCATCATCAGTTTTTCTAGGGATATGATACAAGACCAGGAGTTGTCTATGTTTCTTTGGAAGAGGCGTGTAACACGATAGTATAAGCGTAGAACATGAGTCCTCACAGGATATTGGGGGACAAGACTCTAGAGGAGGCATTCTAAAGGGTGAAACCAGAGATAGGAAATTTGAGGATCTTTTGTTGTCTAGTCTACATCCATGTGCCTTTGGAGAAGAGGATGAAGTTGGAGCCTTAAAGACATAATGGTATATTTGTGGGGTATATAGAGACCTCAAAGGCTTATAGGATCTTCATTCCAGCGTAGAGGAAGACATTTATGAGTAGATATGTTAAGTTCAAGGAGAACTTGGAATATAGGAGATATTAAGAGTCATTAACAATGATAGAGGAAAAGGAGCAACAAGCTTCAAAGGATGAGAAACAATCAAAAGTTCATACTTCAGGTGAGGAGGAGGATTTATCCCCTTCCAGTCATGTACAGAGACCTAAGTGGATAGTGCAGACATTGAAGGATGTTGGTTAGACTCGTAGGAGTGTAGTCAAAGAGAGCATGGCTCCAAAGAATTTTCTGAACTATATGGAACTTATGAGTAGCATCGTTGATGTCAATCCTTCTAGTTTTGATGAAGCAATAGATTAACAGGTATGGAAGGATGCCATGATAAAGGAGTAGACCTCTATTATGAGGAATGATGTTTGATCCATAGTGTCGAGATCGGAGGGGAAGTCAGTTGTGATTTCCAGTTGGCTCTACAAGATCAAGCATTTTGTAGATGGTAGCATTGAGAATTTCAAGGCGAGTTTTGTGGTGATAGGGTTTTTCGAGAAAGAGGGAGTGGAATACAAGGATACTTTTTCTCCAATTGCTAGGTATGATTCTATTTGAGTTGTTATTTCTATTGCTTTAATTATGAGGTGGAGGATACATCATATGGATGTGAAAACAACTTTCCTCAACAAGATCATCAAGGAGGAAGTACACATAAAAAAACCTCAAGTATTTGAGGTATATGAGAGGGATTCTCATGTGTGTAGGATTAAGAAAAACTTGCATGGACTCAAATAGACACCCAAGGCATGATATTCCATGATTGATGGATACTTACGAAGTATGGGCTTTACCAAGAGTGAGGTGGATCATAACTTGTACTTCATACTTGTTGGGGAAGATCCACTCATCTTGGTTCTTTATGTTGATGATTTTTTTCTCACAGGTGGAGAGGAGATTATTGCAGGGTGCAAAGTGGATTTATCTAGTGAGTTCGAGATGAAGGAAATCGACTTGATGCATTATTTCTTAGGGTTAGAGGTATGCCATGTATTAGAAGAGATATTCCTTGGTCAAGCGAAGTATGAAGTAGAGTTCTTGAGGAGATTCAGGATGGAGGACTTTAGACCAATGGCTAGACCTATGGTTACCAATCTGAAGAAGGTGATCACTTCAGTTTCAGAGTTGGTGGATCCCAGGATATACAAGAAGTTGATAGGGTCCTTGATGTATTTGGTCAACATGAGGCCATATATATGTTTTATCATGAACACCTTGAGTCAATTCATGGTGGAGCCAAGGCAGGTGCATTGGATAGCAATGAAACATGTGCTTATGTACTTGAGAGGTACAGTGGAGTATGGATTGAGGTATCTTGGAGGAGATGGAGTGGAGTTGCATGGATATATAAACTCAAATTGGGAAGGGAGTGTGGTAGAAAGAAAGAGCACCTCGAAGTGTTGTGTCGGATTGGGATCAACCATAGGGTCTTCAATTAGTGAACCTAATATAAAGCACCTACATACGTGGGATATTAAAAAATACCCCTAATTTCACTAGATATTGATAAATACCTCCAAAAATCCTTTTGTTGAACCCCCCTTCCAATACATATTATCAATAAAAGAAAACCCCATTTTTACTAGATACCCCTTTTTATACCCTAAAATACCTATAAACCCCTTGATACCCACATCCCCCCCCAATACCAACAATATATTGACTCTATTTTTCACAATTTTAAAACCCCCCTTTATGAATGAACGTGATAAGATATTGGTTAACAAGGTGAATCCCCTATGGAATTAGAAGTGAATACTTGGTTTAGTAGAAAGCAAACTTCTATAACACTTAGTTCAACAGAGGCATAGTATATGGAAGTAAGTACGACTATTTGTGAATCCATTTGGCTTCGCAAATTGCTTACAGGTTTATTTGATCAAGAGTTGGAGCCTATGGTGATATATTGTGATGATAAGAGTTGTATTAAAATCTCAAAGAATCCAACATTACATGATAGGTCCAAGCATATTGAGATCAAATACCACTTTATCCGGGATATGATCTAGAAGGGAGAAATAAAGCTTTATTATATTTTCACAAACGAGCAGGTTGCAGATATTCTAACCAAACCCTTGATGAAAGGGAAGTTTGTGTTCTTCAATGATAGGCTTGGAGTGGTGCAGAATACCTTGCTCACTAAGAGGGAGTGTTGATGCATGGTAGCATTAGACATGTATTTACGCACATTTCTATGTGTCTAGATGTGTGGAAATCATTCAAAGCCTTCTATCTTTGACTTTCCTTTAATTAAAGGAATTATTAGAGTAAAGTGATTTTATTTATTAATTAATTGAGTTGTTTACGCAAATGCTTAAAGTTGGCATTTTAATCTTAGCCATTGCTCTCAATTGAGGTGAGAAGTAATCGCAACCATCAATCACTTTGGAGATTAAGGTTAGATTATAACTCAAGATTATAAAAGCAAGGCTAGGGTAAATGCGAAGATACTTGACTTGAAAAAAAAATTGTTGAGAGAGTCAACACATAGAGGATTGGATCACGAAGGACTGGAGGACTACATGATTCAAGGAGATATTATATAAGTGGAGAAGGACTTCCATTTAGAAATTTGGTCAAGGAGAAGAGAGAATAGAGACAGGTCTACGCAAGTGGGTTTCAGCAAAGAAAATCCATAGGAAAAGGTTTTTCCATATGAAGTTTTCCGTACAGTATTTATGTGCATGTACATAGGTCACCATGGAGATAAGTGTCTATACATGGGTTTGTAGAAGAAAAGATACATACACCTTGAAAAACGTGCAGGTATGGGTCGTACAATAGATTAGACTTTGCCAAGTTTTTATGGAGTTGTATTTCTCTCAGTGTGACATTATCCCTATTATGGGATCCTTGATTTTAGCATAATAAAATCATTCTCAACATTTGATACAGGAGCATCAAAAGCAAGCGCAAGTGGAGGACGACTGAATATGCACCAGCGCACATTTTGAAGATGTTTTGAATTCTAAAAGATGAAAGATTAATGTAATAGCTGGAAGGATGTAATTTCCCTTAAATGTTTTGGGGATTTTAATGCAGATCTTGAGCGTTTGATCTCATCTATCAGCTGTAGGAATTTAATGTAATGAATGTAAAGTAGATGTAGGATTTAATTCGATTATATAACTTGAGGTTGTAGGAGGGAAAACTAGAGAAAGCTCCCTCGTATGTATTGTATTGTATCATTATTCTCATAGTAGTTAGAAGTTGTAGAGCACGAGAGCAGAGGAGAGCAGAGAAGAACAAAGATTGTAGAATTTGTATGAGTAGATAGTTTTCGCTATTGAATCCATGTACATAAGCACTTAAATTAATATAAGAATGCTTTGATCCAATTTCATGGTGTTGTTATGGTCACTGTTTGCATCTATTGAATGGTATGTTTACAGTTTGCTTATATACTATGTTTGCATTTGTTTCAATGTTGTGTGTATATCTGCGATTTCATGTTGAATGTATGAAGTCCGTGAGAGGGAGAGTGTAAGTTTCAATTGCTTCTTTTCCTAAGAATTCCTACAAGGAGTGTAGTGAAAGTCTGAAAGGAGTGCGTTGATGAGATTCTGAGTTTATCTCGGAAAAGCTCAAGAGGGATACCATTGTTCTTATACCAGTAGAAGTGAAAGTATAGCACAGAGCCATGGAAGGTGTGCGCGGGCCGGTTGAAGTCTTAGACTTTTCCAACCCAAGTGAGTGGTAAAAGGATTTATGTCGCAAGGAGTGCACAGAGGTGGAAGACATCAGATAATCAACAATTATCATGAAGGTTGCAAGGAGTGCGCATAAGAATTCCCTAGAATCCTTGAGTTTGTAGAAAGAACCAAGCTCAGGAGGGATAAAGAATTCGAAGAGTTCGAAGGAAGGATGAGGTCTGGAGTCACCTCATAGAAATCAACCTCATGAGGAAAGACGTCGAGTTATTTGGCCAGGAACATCGATAACCTGAATGGATGGTGGAAACTCTCAGAGGGAGAAACACCAATACCCGTGGACCGTTAGACCCAGTGGAATTGCAAGGATGATAAAGGCGAGAGTCTTTCAACACTTGCAAGATCAAGAGGGATAGCAGCCATTAGATCCAAAGGAGTGAGAGACATTGATTTGGTGCTTTGAAATTTTGGCATTTCGGGGGCCACTTAATTAGAGAATTTCTACTCAATAAAAAACAAGAAATGGAAAACACCAAAGCACCGCAGGATGAGGATGGGTTTGTAAAATCGAGCCACAAAAATAGAGAAAAAATGAAACCAAGCAAAGCCCCAACAGAAAGAAACCTGGAAGCCAGGACTAGACCAAAAGGATGGGACAGGGCTAACCAAGGGGAAGAAGGAGGAAACGAAAAGACAAAAGCTAGAGTAGCTAGAGAACAAGCAACTCAAGAGAAAACCGATATTCCAGGCAATAAGAGAGAACAAGGAGATAATGCAAGTCCTATGGAAGGAAAAACCGAAGACGCCAACACCCAAATGCAGGAGGCAGACGAAGATTCAGATATGAAATCAAGTGAGGTAGGCACGGAAGACCTTGATCTCAAAGACATTGTGGAAAGGGGAGGAGTAGATCTCCCGAACATCTTGGATCAATGGAAAAAGCATGGAGTAGAAAATGTGTCAGCAGAACAACTAGATCATATCCAATACCTTTTCCTTCTAAGGGAGGAAGCAAAATCCAGAGGGATCAAGCATACGCATGGATAAATAGGAAACCTGGGAATCAAAATATGTTAATGTTTAAGCCATTATTATAGATGTTTGCATTTCATTAGATAACAATAGCATAATCCAAGATCACTGAGAAATACACAATCACAAGAGACACAACATTTATCCTGGGAAACCCTCTACGGGAAGAAAACCCAGCAAAAATTTCTTAATATAGATAGCCAATACAATGCCAAGAGATCTCTATGATAAAACAGAAAGTCCTCTCCAAGATATGCGCCACTCTCTCTCTCCTTTGTCGGTAACAGATCAGAACTTGTTTCTCAAACTGAGCAAGTGAGTTATGTCCAAGTGAGGTGCTAGCCTCATTTATTTATACAAGTCTAGCACGTGTGAAGTGTCTCTTCATTGGCAGGGTCGACTTCTCTAATTGGGTGGGTAAACCCACTTTTATTATATTTCTGGGTCTCCTTATTAACAGTTGGGGCCGACTTCTTATTCTGCCTATTATAATTGTCTGTTGACTAATCCGCAAAGGGGATTTGGTCCTATTACAATAACCGACATGATCAATCCTCAATGGGGATTGATCCTATGAATAATATATCAATAATAATAAAAATACTCTGTGTAGTTACAATATTTCAACACTCCCCCTTAACAAGAAGGGTATTCTTCAGCAGCATCATGCGAGAGAAAGAGGACAACATCATCAACATCATCAAATGGGAGGATAGCATCATCAATATCATTTTAGCTAGCGTATATATAAATCATCAAAATTTTTCTTCATTAGCAGCATCATCATTCTCAAAGGAATGCCATCATCATCTGCATCAATATGTATACGTATAAA
>JASDQU010213022.1:7018-18510 GCA_032191745.1 Picea mariana
GTTTTTAGGGCTCACCACATGTGCCTTCTTTGGATAGACCTTTCCAGTGGGCTATTGTGCGCCTAAAACGAAGATCGTATGCAAAAGTTACGACCTCGGGAATTTTATGTAATAACTTATCCCAACGAGGCCCACATGACTTTTGCGCTTCATATCCTAGGGTTAGGTTTTTGGATGTCTAGGGTTTGACATTCATGCTTATTGTAAAAAATCCTTCAGAGCCTCATTGTATTGATCTTATTGCAAATGAGCGTAGCCATCACATCTCTTCTCAGAGATAAGCCGCCACCATTCCAACAAGCTTGTTTTCTGCTGCATTTTACAGTTTCAATTTATTTCCTTATTGAATATAAACCAATTTTATTGTATCTATGTTATTATGTGTTAAGAATATTTTAATAATAATCTATATTCATTTTTTTCTTCTCATAAAATTCAGATTAGAGATGTCAGAAAGAAAACATGAGAGTGAGAGTAAGAGGAAAATACATGTACTTACCTAATTGTAGGGGTCAATGATAAAATCTTGCCAAGGCATAAGAGGTGTAAACATGGTGATATCAGTACCCAAGAAAGCTATGTTCCTAAAAAAAAAGTTTAAAAAAATTATTTAAGTACGGAAGGAATAGTGAAAACAACTACCATGAGAGAACAAAAATCAAGAAAAGGTGAAAGAGAGAGGAGACAAGAGGTGAGAGAATACCACACTAGGGTTGAACTAGTGAAGGAAAGATAGGTTAGAGGAAACAAATATTATGAGGGAGGGTGAAAGTTGAAAATGTTAGCCTACAACTAGTGAGGTCATTAGAGGTGGAATTATGGCGAGGTGACATCAATGAAGAATTGAATTGATGATGTTAAAAGGAACCATCAAAGGAACTAATGATGGTGAGGTGATATTATCAATATTTTTCAAAGGAACCATTGAAGGTACTAATAATTGTAAGGTGACATTAGTGAGGGCATGTGCCATTGATTCTAGAAAGGCACCGTTGAAGGCATGAGGTGAAAATGTTGGCATGGGGATGGAAAAGGAATGCAAGGAAACAATGTTAATGAAGCACCATCGAAGGTAGGAGGAGAGCATTGAGAGGAAGGGAATTTCATGGAAATGAAGGTGACCTTATAGCTATATGCTATAGGATTCAACCGTCAAAGATAGCATCTCAGGGAAGATAACAAGGGGAGTGGTGACTAGTGTCAACTAAGGAAAGTCATCTTGAATTGGGCCCTACTCAAGAAAATGAACTAAAGGGAGACAGTAAAATACGAAAGGATCAAGGAAATAGTTGGTAAATAAGAGAAAAGATAAGACAAGGAAGAGAGGAAAACCTTTCCCTGGGCATATTAAGGATAACATAAAGAAGAGACATATATAATAAAGGTATGAGAAGCTATGATTAGGGGACTAAAAAAATGGGAGGGTGTAATAAAGCAAGGAGAGTAGGTGTTACCCTAAGAATATCAAGGTGAGGGTGGAGGAGAAAGAGATGTATGAGACAACCCAGAGAGAGCCATCAAATGGACAGATAGTAAAATGGTGTTCTCTATGAATAAGGATAGGAATTCCAGCCTAAGGGATCTTGGATGAAAAAGAGAAAGAAGGGGTAGATTCCATTGGTGAAGGAGGAGTGGAAGGATGAAGTATTTATTTTAAAGGAAGAGGTTCCAACATAGGAAAAATCTAAGTAAGAAGGTCACTTGGTCATTCAAGGATTGTGTGAGGAGGAGGAGGCATCGATGTAATATTGGTAACTAAATGGATACCACCTATTATAGTCAAAGTGTCCTAAAAGGGTTCAATATCAAAGTTTTTAGAGGTCATGTTAATACAACCTTTGAAATAGGATGAAGTCTTGATGGGATCAAGAGGCACATCCTTCCACTACTGGGTTGGGGAAATACTTCAAATGTATCTAATTTAGACTCACGTTTGGGTTGAGGAAGAAAAGTGTTAAGTTGAGAATAGACATTTTGTTTCATAGAAGTGTCTTCTTGATATGAAATATCTTTTATTGGGGAAGTGCCATCTCGAGAGGTAGAATATTGGATTGGGATCGTATATGGTGAACATCATTGGTAAGAGAAATTATTATTCTATTGAAGGATGTGATATTGAGTTATAGTGTGAGTATTGTGCTTATGCTACTTACACCACTTGTTTGAAGTAGGAAAAGGGTCAACATTTAAGTCGTCATTAGTTGTATGTGCATTTGTCTAAGGAGGGGGAGACTCATGTTCCTAACACCACTTAGGTGGATGTACATAGGGATGAATAAAAGGAAAGGATATATGTTTAGCTTTGGAAACTTGTTGAGGAGGGAAGGGATTCCTAAGAGAGTCTTTAAGTTTAATAAATTCTCTAAGGATTATCTCTTAAAGTTGTTGCATTTAAGGCATGAGTTTCTTGCAGGTCCTACATGGGGTAGTGGGTTGGATGTTGTATGATTATCTTTCCTTGGAAGAGAAGGAATATGTGTCACATTGGGAGGAATTGGTGAATATCCTCCATGGTTAACTTGGTTTATATAGTAATAAGGGGAAGATTTCTTATGTTATAAGGATTGGTAGAAATTGTTGTATGAGTACCTGGATAACTACTAGGAGGCATTTTCATAAGACTTATTTGAGTAATATAAGATAGGTTAGACATTTTTTGAGGGTAAATATAGTTAATTCCAATATGCATGGAATTCGGTAAAACGACATTAGAGGAAGTGGAAGAGGACTCCATAGTACAAAGAATAAGGGAGGGAAAATGAGAAAGAAGAGAGTTTCAGTCAAAAGAGGGAAGGGTTGATGGGAATTACCTAGTAGACTCACTAAATGTATCATGTAAATGGGTTCATGTTACCAAAAGTAGTAAGGAGAGAGGGGAGTCACCAGTCAATTTTATGGAAAAATTGAGAAACCATAGGGTGAGAAGAGAAATAGATAAATAAAGAGATGAGGGCTAAATGACCCACGAGGAGCATACATGAGGCTAAATGTATATGATATGACCCCAAGGGGGGGAATATATGGGGATAAATGTACATGTAATGTGTAAATATATATGTAATAGAGTCGACCTAATGGTAAAGGGGCATCATGGGTAGTGTGTGAATAATTATATATAGAGATAATGTATTCATTATTGTGAACATGTGAATTGTGATGTATGAATGCATTTGAATATCTGGAGGGGGTTATCTTATTTGTTAAGGAGATATTGTGTAACTTATCTCTCTTATTTATATTAGTGTTGTGCCCCACACTCACATTCATGTACATGGTGTGTACTTCTATTTTGTTATGATATTTTAAGAATTTGGATCATAACATTTGGTATCAGAGCATCGATCCTATGGTTTTTCTTCTCCAAGCGAGTCATATTAGAATTTTCACTATAATTTTTTTTTGATCCGCTTCAAATATATAAACTTGGTTTTTATTTAGAATACATATCAAGGATTATATGGTACAAATTTCATCTTTTGGGTCGTTATACTTTTAGAGATATACCTTGTGGAAGATAGGGTTTTTTACTAGTCTTATAACTAGTCTCAAACAGGTGTTCTGGGTAAAAATGTCATATCTTCCTCGGGCGAGGATCTAAATTCAGTGAAACCAATTTCATTTGAAAGAGGAAAGTACATAGTATTTCTGGTACAAATTTAAGAATCAGGTATTAAATATTGGACATGTGGCATTCTTTACAAGTTCTCTCTTCAGGAAAGGGAAACAAATAGCAAGGTTTAGGAAAGTTACCATAACTTTCACTAGGAACATCAAATTTTGGTCATACCTATGGCGCTGCAGAGAAGACATGTTAGAGTAATATAGGACAAAATTATAGACTCATAGGGGCTGAAATTTCAGAAATTCATTATAAGCAAGGTCAGCTAGAAGGATAGACTCCAAATCAAGGTTTCAAAGAAATGTTCACTTAAAACTATCATAAATTTTGAATGGGATGTCCAATTGAGTTGATTCAAAAGTCATTGGAAAGAGAAAAAGTAGAATATTATATTGGAACAATGATTATAACTATTTAAGATCATTATATGTAATATACCAAGGTTGTAAGTTGAGGGTTTGGGTTAGACCTCAATTAAGCATCAATGACAATGCCTAAGTTTAGTGGAGATGAAGATAAAGATGAAATCAATCCCCGTGAGTAGTTGATGATGATAAAGAAAACTAATTTGACACCTTTTATGACAACAATTTTCTTTACTAGTGAAGCTTTCAAGTGGTGGGATAGACTTGATAAAGGTACTAAACTCTCCCCCACATGGGAGAATTTTGAAAAACGCTTCTCAAATAAATGGATTACGGATACAAAAATGGAGGAAATATATAGAACTCAAGATGAGTTAAAAGAAAAAAAGGAAGAGATCAAGAATAAGGGTGATATTTATCTAAGATATGAGACCTTAAGGAAGAACTCATTAAGGAAGTTCAAAAATTAAAATATGAGAAGGTTGGCAAAGGGAAGTGGGAAAAAGATGAGTCAAGGGAATATTTGAAAAACAAAGATGAATAGATATGTAGATTATGAAACCATAATAAAAAAATACTAGATGATGTTAATAGATTGAAATAAGAAAAGAAGAATTATCATAATCGAGAAGAAATGAGGATCTTGGATGAAGAATATACCAAAAGAGTTAAAGAGGAAATTTTCAAGAAGGTTGAGGAATCCCTAAATACTAATGAGGTAAAATCAGAAATGAAATCCAAAATATAAGGAGGATGTCAGAATTTGATAAATGGGGTGACATTGCAACTTCAAAATAAGAAAGAAGACAATATTCAAGAAGGTCACCAGAAGATACTTGAAGAAGTTGAACTTCATCTAGAGGATGTATATGCTAAATATGATTGTATTATCTCCAAGGATAGAATAATCAAAGACCAAGAAAAGAGGATAGAGGATGCCATTCTCTTTGAAAATAAGATAGATGAAATGCACGTGCATAGTGAAGGAAACCCGTCAAATGTGAAACCATATAGACACCCTCATTACCAGGAAATATTTCAAGGAAGACAAGAAGTTCAATATCAATATCATCGAGGAGGAAGATGGAATAATTGTCAATATTCATGGAACAAGACATCACAAAACCACTCTTCAATAAGATATTATCAGATACCAACAACCACTACGAATTAGAGAAGTTCCAACAACAATACATGGAATCAAAGGAAAGAAAATTATGCAACAACTAGCCACAAAGGATTAAGACCTAAAAGAATTGATTTTGGATGGATGGATCACCATCAATGGAATGAAGAAGAAGGAACATAAAAAAATCATATTACTTGGTTTCATCACATGTGAATCCTTTAATTGCAAAGCTTTGAGGACAGTTTTTTGAAGGAGGGTACTCTGCTATGAACCAAGGGGAGCATATATGGGGCTAAATGTATATGATATGATCCTAAGGAGGGGAATATATGGGGATAAATGTACATTAAATGTGTAAATATATATGTAATAGGGTTGGCCTAATAGTAAATATACCCCATGTGTAGTGTGTGAATAGGTATATATAGAGATCATGTATTCATTATTGTGAACATGTGAATTGTGATGTATGAATGAATTTGGATATTTGGAGGAGGTTCTCCGATTATTTAAGGATTTATTGTGTAATTTATCTCTCTTATATATATTAGAGTTGGCCCCCACACTCACATTGGTGTAGATGGTGTGTACTTATATCCTATTATGATATTTTAAGCTTTTGGATCATAACATAAATTAATTAGGGTTTTGATTTGATTGTATTAATATATGAAAATAATGCAATTAGGGAACTTTGGTCAGGTCTCAACAACAATCAAGTGACCAAAAAAATTTAGCAGGCACCCAGTGTTTAATGTGGATATCCTTCGGCCATACCTCCCACCATTATTGGACACATTAAAGATCGCAAAGCAGTTGACACTGACAGAGCCCAACCATGACTGCATGAAACATACATCCATTGATAAGATCATGAAAACTCATATTAACGGAACTCTCCAACAAAGGATCCAACTTTATCATGTTGTCAAAGCAGGGAAACTCCTACACCAAGGCAAGTGGCTCACCCGGGGCCAAGTTCAGTAGAAGTTTCCCCATTTGATGGGGGCACTCAATGAAATGGAGACCATTTATTCCTAAGGGGGGAGGAGTGATCCAAGTGTATATTGGTGGCCACCCACCTATTCCACTAGCTGAAAGAACAATTTTCCATTTTGGCAGTTTTTTACATTTTATTGGGTCCCAAACTTCTGGGGCCGTTTTGAGGCCCTAAATGATGATGTTTTGCCTTGGTAATGCCTATAATGATTTCAAAGGTAGATTATAAGACGAATGGAATGTGTACTCATCTAGTATACCTTTTTGACGGTGTATCGAGCACCCGAAACATAGATCATATGAAAAAGTTACACCCTCGGGAAGTTGACATATCAACTACCCCCATTAGGGTCCACAATTTTTTTTGTGTTTCATCCCTCAAGATTAGGGTTTTGGATGTTTAGGGTTTTATCCTTTATGTTTTATGTTAAAAGGGCCTTTGGAGCCTTATTGTATTCATGTTCTTGTAAATGTGCATAGTTGTCATGTATCTTCTCAGAGATAAGCTACCGCCATTTGAGCAAATTTGTTTCATTCTACATTTTATAGTTTCATACTGCATTTTACAATTTCAGCATGTTCTCTTTATTAATCAAAGTCAAGTTTCATTGTATCTCTGTATGTTTCTTTTTTATACATTTGTATTTCATTTTGTTCCATTTATAAATCTGAATCAACTATACTTCGCGTACTTAAGGCTATCTATTTATAATCCTTATGTGGAGAACCTACACATGACACTCTCCTGCACCTTAACATTTCCAACACATGGTCAAACAAACTATCGCCATATATCCATAGAAAAATCCTTCGGGAAAATAACAAAATGCCCATATTTCCAAACTATATCTACTTATACTACAATCAAATCCCCAACAAAAGAAGAACAGATGAAACATAGTCCAATGCACCAACCTAAAAACAAAAATGCACTACAACACATGCAAAACAATGCACTATTCCCTAAATTAGACCATAAGTTGCATAAATAATCAGTAAAAGGGTCCAAAGTCTACAATCCTCATCCACCTCGTACTTCTATACTTGGTGTACTTAAGACAATCTGTTTTTACGCCTTGTGTTGACAACCTGCATAGGTCACCCTCCCGCACCTCAGCATTACCAATATTTTTGCATCCGTTATTGTGACAAGGGATGTAATTTGAAAAATAGATTAGTGATTTATAATAAATTTATTTTCTTTGATTTAGGAGAAAACACCACACATATAGAAATAGTCCCAATCAAATATGTTTCCTATATATAAACTTCTCCATGGTTTTTTATTATCGCTATTTCTATTTGAAATCTATCTGATATTTGTAAAAGACATTTTATCAAATTGACATCTTGCTCTTCGCCTTGTTGTAAAATCAGGTCTGCGAGCTATTTGAACAATTTGCTCATCACGAGCATTTTTACTTGCCCACTTTTGAGGCTAGATGAAAGTTTTGCAATAACCATATGTCCCCCCTCTGCATGGATATGGATTTCACATAGCAAAAGCCTCTGCGCAAATTGCGAAATCCTCGTCTTTCTATACTACAACTGCCCATACTACAATAAAACTCCCAACAAAAGAAGAACATAGTCAAATTCACAAACCTAAAAATAACATTGCACTACAACACATGCAAAATAATGTAGTTCCCCTCCCTTATACTTGCACCATCTTCATAGCATCAATCAACTACAAAATAATTCTATATAGATTAGGATAAATAGTTAAATTTAAAAGTATATATTCCATACTATAAATAATATTAATTGTTTTATTACAAAATATATTGTTTATTCAAATTTTTTAAAACTAAAAATTATGAGATAAACAAGATGAAAAATACAAGCCAACAACACATAAACACCTGCAATGAATTCCCCGCACAAGCATTGAAAATACGCAACAATCGTTGTATAGATGATACTCATCTACCACTACTGAGATGCACAAGACACAGACGGGTCCAATTCCACCATATGTTCATAGCAAAAGCCTCTGGGCAAACTGCAAAATTTTCCTCTCTCTAAACTATATTTGATTACACTGTAACTGAACCCCCAACAAAAAGAGAACAGATGCAACACAATGCAATGCATCAACCTAAAAACAACATTTCTTTGCAACACATGAAAACTATTGCACTTCTTCCTAGCCTTATACTAGCAACATCGCCATAGCATCAATCAATTGCAAAACAAGATGAAAAATACAAGCCGACAATAGGAAAATGCAAAATAAAAATCAAGACCTAATTTTCCCTGGCATATAGCATATAATGCATATGATTTGTCACACTATGACACACATTTCCACAACCCCAAAATTATAAATCTTAGAACTTGTCACTTCTGGCACTTGCAAATGCACAACAACTCTGTCTCTCTGAACAATAACATATGACATAGAAAATAAATGCATTAAGCAACCTAAAACAAAAGTAAAAAATACAACCACAAAACAACACACCCTCTCTCCATACTCACCTTTGACTGCCATCAAATTAAACAATTTATGTAACAACCTCCCACCCACTTGAATTGCCCCTTCAAAATCCAGAAACACAACAAAAGCAGTTGCACGATGCACAAAGAAAATTCTATCAAACAACAATGAAACAAACTATCAAACAACAATAGAACAACAAGACAAAACATCTTCCCTCCCTGTTCACCTTTGCTTGTTTTCGGCCTACACAGTCTCTGTAATAGTCCCCACCTGACTTGATTTTGTTCTGGAAAAACCAAAAACACAACAGACTTAACTATGCTATGCACAAAGAAAACTCTATTTAACAACAACTATGGAAACTAATTGCACTTGTCTAGAATACATATATTAATATGGAGACCAACTATGTAGAAGTGAGATACTTGATGCACAAGACTTCTTACTATTGGGTTTTTATATTCTTTGCAGTGAAGGTCGAGGTGGATCGTTTGAGATTCAAAGTCGAGGTGGATCGAAAAAAAGTTGAAGTCGATGTGGATCGACGGCGAGTCGAAGGTCGAGGTAGTCAGTCAGGTAAAGTCAAAGTCGAAGATATCGACTGCAAGGTCGACTGACAAGAGGTAGACTAACTAAATACTGAATGAAGGCCGACTGGTAGCCAACTGGTAATCCGACTTGGTAGTTGAATGTAACATAATCGCGACAGAATCCCGAGATTCTCAATATTTGTATCCAATGATCTACATGGATCTATAACCATTTTCGGGCTCCTTTTCTTTAAGTTTTTTCCTATTGTAAATCCTTTAAAGAAGGCGTGTTGTAATGTTGTAAAGGCTAATCATTAAATCAATATTTTAGAGAAATCGGTGTAAAGGTTGTTGGTCATGCAAATATAAGCCGAATTGGCTACATGTTTGTTCTTGTGTAAGCAAGAGGGTATGATGTCGATTGTGTCTTAGGTGTGGACCAAGGCTAGACATGCAACCTTTTATTCTGAATGAATAAGACAACAAGAGAGAAGAACACTCAAGGAATGTTGGTTTTCCTGGTTTGGGTTTCCAGGGTAAAATCTCTGTGTTATGTGTTTTTTCTTTGTTATTTACTTTCTTTATATATTTCTTCCTCTCTTGTTCTAGGTTTAGTGTGGAAGTGTTCTTAATTTCTTGACATTTGGTATCAAGTCTTTACATGTATCTTGACATGTCGTATCAAATCTTTACATGTATCTTGACATGTGGTATCAGAGCTTGAGTTAAAGATCATGTGATCAATTCTTGATTTAAAGAATCTTGGATCTAAGCTAAACCCTAGGTACAGTAAGAGCCATAAGTCTTAAAGATCATATTAAAAAATGGAAAGCATCTCAAGAATAGAGATCGAAAAATTCAATGGCCAGAATTTTGATCTTTGGAAGCTTAAAATTGAAGATCTCCATGTAGATTGAGAACAATGGAATGAAGTCTATCCAGGTGTCATGTCAGGAGGTATGTTGATGGAAGAATGGGAGAAACTCAAGAGAATATCAAGGAGTATGATTTGGTACCGCTGAATGTCTCAGGTGAATATTCAGCCAAGAAACTGTGGGGCAAGTTGGGGAGATTGTACCAATATAAATCTCTGGTAAATAAGATGTTTCTTAGAAAGAAATTGTATCTTCTGAGGATGAGTGATGGTAGTTCGATGAAAGAAAATTTAAATGCGTTTAATACCATCATAATCTAGTTATCATATGTGGATATTAAAATCATCGAGGATAAATGTATTAGCCTATTATGTTCTTTTCCAGACTCTTGGGATAGCTTAGTCATGGCTATATTGAGTAATATAACCACACTAGCTCTAGAAGACGTGGTTGCATCTATACTGTCAGAATAAATGGGAGGGAATAACATGGAAGGATTGAAAAAAGATGATTTAGTGGTGAGAGGTCAACCGGTAGACAGAGATAAAGGAAAATTCTCCGATAGAAATTCGAAGTTGAAGGGTAGATCTAAATTCCTTGTTCAGTCGACGAGAAGATGCTGGAAATGCGATAAATCTGGGAATTACAAAAAGGACTATAAGTCAAAGGAAATGGAAGTCCGTACAGGATCCAACACGAAGCAGTCGACTGAGAGAAATTCAACCCCAAAAAAGGGAGGCGATTTGTACCTGACATCGACCAGCACACAATCGGATCAAGATGTTTGGTTGATCGACTCAGGAGCATCCTATCATATGAAACCACATAGAGAATGGTTCTATGAATATGAACGATATGATAGAGGATATGTATTCTTGGGGGACAACTTGACAACCAAAATTGTCGGACAAGAAAGAGTCTCACTAATACTGCAGGATGGGAGGAGTAGAACCCTTCCAGGTGTGCTACACATTCCATGTTTGGCAAGAAACCTTATATCTATCAGCAAGATGAGTGATGTAGGGGTGCACACTCTATTTCATAAGGATACGTTCAATATGGCCATAGGTGTGATGGTCTTAATGAAAGGAGTTCAGATTGGAATCCTACATAAGTTGTTAGGTAATGTCGACTCAACTGGATGCAATAAAATTGTTGTTCTTGAAGCCGACTCGACATCGACATCGACTCAACTCGACTCAAATTTGAATCAACTCTACTTTGACTTGACTCGACTCAAATTAGGCTGATTCGATTCAAACCGACTTGACAAGACATCATAAAGTCAACCCGACCATGTTATGGCACGAGAGGATGGGACACATTGGAGAAAAATGACTTAGAGCTATGCACAATAAAGGTATGGTCGAAGATTTTCCTAAATGTAATTTAGAAGTCCACTTTTGTGAACATTGCATATATGGAAAACAAATTCGGGTTAGGTTCCCATCTAGAGCGACTACGGAAAATGGGATTCTAGAATTGGTTCATAGTGATGTGTTTGTCCCGATTTCAGTTCCATCACTTGG
>JASDQU010213023.1:0-18510 GCA_032191745.1 Picea mariana
TAGGATGATCAATATGAATATGTGTTTTTAGCAATTCAGCATGTAGAGTCATTTGAAAATGATTAGATATTGGACACGGGGGCTACTCACCATATGACTTATCGTAGAGACTATTTTTGGAATTATAAAGATGTTCAACTAAATCCCATTTATTTAGCTGATGATACAAATCATATACCTCAAGGAAAATGTTCAGTGAAAGTTTTTCTCTCTGGAATTGGTGAAAAATGGATTCAAATGTTTGGTATGTACCAACTTTTAAGAAAAAATTGTTATCCTTAGTCACAATCAGACAAGCTGGACATCAAATCGTCATGCAAGATGGTTTGGTGAAGATTAAGTCAGAGAAGGATAACTTGAAAACAATAATCACTGGATATGAAGATGGGAAGTTACTAAGAATGAATGGGAAAGTCATCCAAAGAAAGGAAGAGGTTGCAACAACAGTGAATTCCGAAATGTCTTCATTCAGATTATGGCATTTTCGATTTGGTCACTTAAACTTTGATAGTCTCTTGAAACTTAAGTCCCAAGATTTGGTGAAGGGTTTGCCAATTTTCAAGAAAGAAAATTCCAAGTGTGAAGCTTGTATTTTTGGCAAGCAAAAGCGAGAAGCTTTTCCAACCAGCTCATGGCGAGCAACGAAGTATTTGGAGTTGATTCACAGTGATATATGTGGTCCAATGGAATCTTCTTTTGGTGGCTGTTGATACTTTATATTGTTCATTGATGACCACACTAGAATGACATAGGTGTACTTTTTAAAGGCAAAGTCTGAAGCTTTTGAAAAGTTTTTAAATTTTCAACACATTGTTGAAAATGAAACTAGAGAAAAGGTTGCTTCTTTGAGAACTGATAATGGAGGTGAATTCACTTCAACGGAATTCAATGATTATTGTCGAAACAATGGAATTAAGAGGCAATTGACAAATTCCTATACTCCACAACAAAATGGAGTTACTGAAAGGATGAACAAAACTCTCATGGGCATGGCAAGATCTATGATGCAGTTTAAAGGGTTGAGCACAAAATATTGGGCTGAAGCAGTCCATACTGCAGTTTATCTCAGAAATCGATCACCTACATCAGCTTTAGATGGACAAACTCCTTATGAAGCTTGGTACTATTTTAAACCCAAGGTAAACCATCTTAGGGTTTTTGGCTCAACATGTTATGCTTTAGTTCCTAAGGAAAAGAGGACTAAATTAGAAAACCGAAGTATGAAGTGTACCTTCATTGGATACTCTGATGAAAAGAAAGGGTATAGATTGCTTTCAGATGGAAAATTCGTTGTCAGTAGAGATGTAATTTTTGATGAAACTGAAAGTAAAGTTTAGATGAGGTTAATCATCTCCTTAGTCGTTTAGAGAAGAAAAACACTAAGGGTAAAGGAAAGTTGAACAAGTCAAAGCAAACATTTTGGTTTGAAAGAGACTTTGTTTCTCCAGAAGACATCTCTTTATCAAATAGTTCTTCTGATTCATTTGATAATGAAACGACAAAAGACTCTTCTGATATTCAATCTTCAAAATAATCTTCTCCAACCTCAAATATTTCAGATAAAAGAAGAGCCTCATTTTTTGAAAATCCTCTTTTCAATAATAATGGTGATACAGATCCTCAATCCCCTCAACATAAGAAGCCAAAGTGGACAGAACAACTTCTCAAAGATGTTCATTTAGATGAAATGAACAAAACATGAAGTAGGGGATCTTCAAGAGCAGAAGCTAATTTTGCTCATGCTTCCACTGGACCTACATCTTTTGCTGAAGCAATTGGACATAAAGAATGGCAGGATGCAATGATTAATGAATATGATTCAGTACTTGCAAATGGGACTTAGAACTTAGTTGATTGTCCACGTGATGTTAAGCCCATTGTTTGTAAATGGGTTTATCAAGTAAAGTACAAGTCCAATGGTAAAATTGACAAGTACAAAGCAAGACTTGTTGCAAAAGGTTTTGCTCAACAAGAAGGAATTGATTATGAAGAAACTTTTGCACCCACAACTAAATGGAATACTATCACAATGGTTATCAATTTGGCTACACATAATGGTTGGAAATTACATCAAATGGCTGTCAAAAGTGTCTTCCTGAATGGAGATCTAAAGGAAGATATTTTCATGACTCAACCACAAGGTTTTGAAGCTAAAGGACAATAACATAAAGTTTGCAAATTTGTGAAGGATTTATATGGTTTGAAACAAGCTCCTCGAGCTTGGTATGCAAAAATGGACGAGTACCTACGAAAGGTGGCTTTTCAACAAAGTGAATTAGATGATACATTGTATTTTCTAATGCAAGATAAGCACATGGTGATACTTGTTCTCTATGTTGATGACTTAATCATAACATGAAATAATGAAGCACACATCAAACAGGTTAAGCAAGAACTTAAAGCATGGTTCAATATGACTGATTTAGGGACACTTCATTATTATCTTGGAGTTGAAGTATCTGAACATCCTAACCAAATATTCCTTAGTCAAACTAAGTATGCCACTGAATTATTAAAGAAATTTGGCATGGAAGATTGTAAACCTTCTCTTACCCCCATGGAGCAAAAATTGAAACTTTCAAAATTTGAAGGGGGGAATTGGTAAACAGTATGAAGTACAAACAATTGGTTGGAAGTCTCATTTATTTGACAAATAGTCGACCAGATTTGTCATATTCAGTCAATATATTTTCAAGGTTTATGCAGGAACCAAGTGAAAGTAACTGGAATTCAACAAAAAGGGTACTAAGATACATTCAAGGTACAAAAGACTTTGGTCTTCTCTACAAAAGGAACAAAAATTTTACACTTGTTGGATATTCAGATGCTGATTTTGCAGGTGACATTGATGATAGAACATCCACTTCAGGTTATTTAATGAATATGGGTTCAACAACAACATCTTGGAATTGTAAAAAGCAGAGAACAATTGCCAATTCTTCAGCAGAGGCAGAGTACATATCATCTTGGGAAGCTTCATGTGAGATTGTATGGCTACACAAAATTTTACAGGATCTTGGTGAAACTCAGAAATCACCATCTACCTTATTGATCGACAGTGAGTCAGCAATAAAGATGGCCAAGAATCCAGTATTTCATTCAAAGACTAAATATGTCGACACCAAGTACCACTTCATTAGATCGCTTATCATCAAAGACATCATCAAGCCTCAGTTCTGTCCATCTGAAGATCAAACTTCAGATATTTTGCCAAACCTCTTGGTAGAATAAAGATCACTAAATTCAGAGATGAACTTGGTATTTGTAAAAATGAACTTTCGGATTAAAGGGGGTATTGTTAGCCTCATAATCCTAAAAGTTCTATAGTATAGGTATTTTCTAGATTAAATGTTTTTAAGAAATTAGTTTATTCTAGTTTGTTAGGATAAGGACACCTAGCTTCTATGTAAAGGACACCTATCATACTCATGTGATTATGTGATTGGTTGTTCCCTAGTTTTTAGTTTAGAGTTGAGCTATATAAACTAGCTCCTTCTTCAAGTGAGGTTAAGGAGTAGATTATGAGTTCTCACTTCAGATTGTAATCACTTTTTCCTTATCAATAAAATTATGTGTCTGAGGACACTTTGTCAACACTCACTCCTAGCAATATAGGTGTGAAAAGAGGTTGTGAAAAATCAGCCTCACTCCTAGAAAGTAGGTGTGAAAAGAGGCTGAGTAAATGTCCACAAACTGTCCACAAAATTTCTGCCAACAAGCTGCTACAAATCATTGTCAAGTAGCTGTCAAGAAATCTGCCCACAAGCTGCCAAGAACTGTCCAGAAAATGCTGTCCAAAAATCAACAAGATTTAGCCACCAAGGGCTCTGATACCATGAAGATTTTCTGAGGTCCTAATAGGCTGCCAACTAGGTCTGTCTTTGACCTCATGTTGGCTCTAAGTTTCTTCTATCACACAAGTCTTTGCTGCTGTTTTATAACAACAAACTGTTCAGGAACTTTACTGCTGTTTTGTTACGGTTACATAAGCTTTTAAGGTGCTCTAGCATGTAGTTTTTGTAGCCAATAGGTTAGTACATGCAAGCCTTAAGTATGTAACACACCTCAAGATCTTTATAACTGAAATAATGCTGTTCTAAACTCTAGCATACATGAAAATGGACACAAAGGTTTTTGGTCAACATGACCCTGGACAAAACCCCCCCAGGGAAAGCCAGTTTGGAATATAAGTCTATATATGTGATGTAAAGAATATGAGATACAACAAGTACATGGAACAAAAGAACCTGATACTATGGCAACCCCTCTCAAGCTGCCATACAAGTTCCAATAGGCAGAGCGCCCAAACATGGTGTGCCCTTCTCCCTTGTTTCTCAATTCCACTAAAATCTTGCGCCCTTGCTGCTTGAAGCTCTGATGAAGAAACCCTTCCACACAAGTCTGACCCTGTGTGTTACCTCTCCAACAAAACCCTCCTCAAGGAAATCTGACAAGTGCAAGTCCTCCATGCTATCAGTGCACCCTCCTCCAAGCAATCATCAACACCACAAAACAATGGAAGCCAAAGCCTCCTAGAGCCCTCCATGGAAGGAGGCGCCCTTGAAACCCTCATCCAATGCTTCCATCCTCATCTCCATAGCTCTACTCTTCCTCTCCAAGTGAACATAAGAGTGAATGAGCCTCTCTTTTCCCTATGCGCTCTTCTTAAAGAATCATAAGGAGACCTAAAAGATCAATGGCTAGGATCACTCCAAGCCATATCTAATCCATGGTTGAGATCTCTAAAAAAGAATCTCAACTCAAAACCCACTTTGGGTTAAGTTTCCATAGTTCACTTTATGTCCCTCAATTTACCCACAAAGTGAATTAATAGTCACTTTTCACTCAAGTGACAAATTTCACCCTTTTGACTTAGGGAAATGTCAAAGTGAAATTAGACATAAAGTATAAGGCACAATAGGTCAAATATTTCCCTCTTGTGGTTAGAGACCCACAACCACAAGGGGACCAGTTCCCTTGGTACACAAATCTCAACAGGTATTGCATAGTACTGAAGGGAATAGAATATGGTCCCAAAGGTATGTTTAACTAGAGATCCTATTATATAAAATGCAGTGTAATCTCTCTATGGGGATGCCAAATGCTAGTGAAGCCTCTATGCTGGGATCCAATTTATAATTAGTCAAAACAAATCATATTTGTGAAACCCCTTTGCTAGGATGCTAACACTTGCTAGTGCAACACAATTCTATCATTGTATGGTTCACTTTGGTGTGTGATATAGGGAAGATAGTATTAGTCATGTAAAAATGAGTTTAACGCCACAATGGGGGCTTCTCGTTATTGTTGTTTTGTATTGGTTATGAGTATTCGTGAAAATTGTATTGTATGCAGAGAGAATTGCACTATTGTGCTATATTGGAGGAAGGCTTTGGTGATTGTACAAAGTAATTGCACCACACTCTAACCTTAAAATGTTCACTTCATCCAAAAGAAAGAATTGTTGTTTAGAAGGCAACTAAGCCTAAAATAGAACCTTGAATGTTGAAGATTGTTATGTGGTATGCACATTTTCTTATGGCTTTCCCTTGTAACAACATGAGATGCAGATGGTGCCAAGGCTATTGATGGTTGCAAGGGTGTCCGCACAAGAGTATGAATCTAAGTACATGGCACCTATGTGTTTATATCACAACATGTACATCACATGAGGATCATCATTCCTCTTATAAATATCATTGAAAGGTTTTATTTGACTAAGTCCATAGAGCCCAAGATCTAGGTTCCCTTGTAAGAGAGTCAAGCTTGTTTTGGCTCTAATAACATGTGAGATTTTATAGCAATGCTCAAAGGAAAATATATCAATCAGCCCAAATATTCCATAAGTGATATTCTAATGGGAGAGAACCCATTTATATAATACAATACGTGAAGGGTTGTGAGTCTGTGACCAATCACTCACACCCTAAGTATATCGGAATAACAATAATAATACGATATATTATTATTATGTTAATGATAATAGGACCTAAGTCAATAGTATACACTAACACATGTGAAAACCACCCTCAAATTGCTTGTCCAAGAGGTTGACTTGTGTGGGTATGCCTTGTGGCCTTTTCACAAAAAAACTTTACAATATCAAATTATTGAGCTGAGGTGCACTTTTGCATTTACAAAAGAGAGAGAAAAGGATATGGTGAAGTATGATGGTGTAAATGGTGCACACAAGCTTCTTTTACTCATTTTTGGTTAAGAAACTCCCTAATGACATTAGTTTAGAGCAATGATCTTCTGGAGGGAATTGTCCTTGATACTTTACCATTTGTAATCTAAACAAACATTATAAGCATTAATTTAAAAACAAAAAAATCTTTGATAACATTTGCTCTTGGATACGTATGATGTATTGAGTGGAAGTGACGAGAGAGAATTTGTCTTACCTATGTTTGCCTTTGTTGTGATAGATGTTCTACTCTTGAAGGGAAAATTAAACCAGTTCCATTCTCATTATGTTGCAAATAGATTCCATTCTTTTGAGTCATAGAATACGTTGGTTGACCTTACCTAATTCATTATTTTTCTATGTGGGAAGCAAAGCACGTGTTATACTAGTCATGTTGGCATTTTTATGAGCATCATTATCTATCTTCTCTGATTTTTCTTAATGCATTTCTTTGTTAATTACCATCAAAGGCTAAAGCTTGAGAAGGGCACACATAATCTATATGATTGTTACATTTATATGTTTAGGGTGTTTTCATAGACTGTTTACCTTGTGTATAAGAGGTGGGAATATGGTCTACTGACTTATATGAGGTTGTTTGACTTACATAATCTTATGGTAAAATGCAATAGAGTTTTATGAATAATTGGATTTGTTTGTATTGCTTCTTTATAGGTTAAGGCATATCGAACAATGTTACACAATGACATGATGGTGACGTCATATTCTCAATCAACTGCAGTGGGAAAGCTTCGTAAACACTTGCCTGATACTCCTCCAGATGTTCGTTATGATTTCCCTCGATACAGTATTGATGAAGTGGAAGCAGTTATTAACTATTACTACAGGTACAATTCTCCTATTTTCTAATAGTATTTACATTTTGACTCTAATATTTAAAGCAACTATAATGAAAAATCATTTGCTAGCATATTGGCTTTCAAAACTTGAAACTTTTACCAAAAGTTGAAATTGAAATTAGAGTAATGTCCTTAGATGACTAAAAGCATTTATTGGGTACTGAAAGACAACTTGGCGTTTAGGTTATATCCAATTAGGAATATCTAGTTGCATCTCCTAAAAGGAACCTGTACTTGAGTTAAGAATAATTTTAAAACAACTAAATGGAAGAAAAATGAAACCAATTATGTATATCATTGGGAAAAGAGGATCATCTTTAAAGTGTACTATGCAAAATCCAATTATGGTCATGCCAACAAAGAATTTGCAATGATCTTGTGACATTGAAGCCACTTAAAACCTTGTGAAGGTTGGTTATAGTAGTAGAATTATCTATTGTTTGGAAGAAGTTAGGAATGTAGTATCTCTATTGAACCTGTTGACCGTCCATTTAGCACCGGTGGTCAACTCATGTGCCATGAAGAGATGCATCGTCAGATGCCCATGTTATCGAAGACTTTTGGTTCTACGGGCTATGTTTGGCCCCATCACTTATTTTTGTAATTGGAATTTCCGCACCCGTGCGTGGGTTAATAATATAATAGGTCTGCATGAGTCATGTCTAGGTCAGTTACCTTGGGATCGGTTCATTGGGAGAGTTCCTTTCACCGGGGGTTTTTTTTCCTCAAGATATCAGTGGGTTTTTCAGCCTTATTGATTTCCCTTGAGTTTTTCCCTCACACTTTACATATGTCCTCCAAAGTGGTGAACGACGTTCTAGTGGGCTTATGTTTTGGTAGCTATATAGGGAATTCATTGTAAATGACCATGCGAGACATCATAGAAAGTTGCGCGGAATTTCGTCGAGTCTAGGTTAGTTTTTTTTAATTAATTAATTTTTAATTAAATTTCCCTAAGTTTGGAGGTTTAATTATTTAATTAATTAATTATTTTTGAGCAATAATTGTAAAAAACTGGATCCTTGGACTTTTGATAGGGGTATTTGTGCTCAAAAGAAATGGAATAGCACCCCCTGCATCCATGGACCAAGTTTCAGCTCGGTCGGACAACTTTAGCCATGGGTTAGTCCACCTAGAGTGTCAGTCAGTCTAAAACAACAATTTTAATTGCTAAAGTCTAAACATGGCAAAATGTAAAAATTGTAATAATGAGTTAGATGATGTGAAATGTTGAAATGATGGTTAGAGAGAGCCTCCCTAAGCATAACATAACCCTCCCAACCTTTTCCAACCTATTCTAACCCCTTTCCCACCTTCTACACTCAAAAGTCATGCCCCCTTAGGGGGTTGACGTTTTTCCTTGGTGGAGGTTGTTGTGACTTATTTGGGGCCCCCTCTCATGAGCTATGACTCCCTTTAACCCCCACATCACCTCCTAGGGTGATCCCACTCCTTTTTTCTCATTAATTCCCCTCCATTCCTTCATTTTCACCCTTTTTTTGCCCCCTCCAAGAGGAGTTACGCCTTCATTTTCTAGAAACTCCACAAATGATTTTTTTAAAAATTATTTGTGACCCCTCACCTTCCTTGGCATCAATCCCAAGGCCTCCCACACCTCTTTGCTTGATCCCAACACCTCCTACATTTTTCTACACCCTAGATCTAGCTTTCAAACCCTAGATGGTGTGCCCTAGCCTTGAGATCTACTCATTTGCTTGGTGGTGGACACTTGGCTTAGATCCAAGAGGTGTAGGTTTGCCTCTCCAAGTATAAATAGATTCCTTTTCTCTCTCCCAACTCACCATATCTTGAGCTATTGTTATGCTACTTGATTTTCCTCTCTCTCTATTCATTTCATTCATTTTCACTTCATTCTTGCTCTAGGGTTTTGGAGTATTCCTCTCCAAGACCATTTCTTTTGGTAATAATATTTGGAAGCTTTGGAGGACAACAAGAAGGGTAATGCGTATGCTTGTCATTCTTATGTAATGGAGGTAATGTTGTTTAATGTTCTTTCTTGTTTTATGGAACACTAGATCTTAGGTAAAGTGTTATCTAAGTAGGCTTAGTAGTGCGTATGCCTATTAGTCTATAAATCTTGATGTGTGATGTAAATTGAAGTGTCGTTTATTATCATTGCATCAACGTTTTGTCTCTTGTATGCTTGAGTTTGGAAGAGTATTGCAGGTTCACTTTCAAAGCTCCATTGGGAACTCCTTTTAGAAGGGAAGGGTCACTTGAGGCTCCTCATACTTCAGCCATCTTGATATATTACCTTGCTCTTATACTTGCTGTACATCCATCTCATTTTCAGCTAGCATATATTGGTTTAGATAGGTCAAAAATATTTTAAATCTATATCTTGTCTTGTGGAAAGTCCTTGTCCCAAAAGGGCAAGGGTTTCCTTAACTTTGTTTGGTTGTGTGTAGCCATCCTAGCAAGAAGACCTTGCTGTTTTAACAGGTACATCAGATCTGATAGGAGGCTCTTGGCTACCCCAAAAAGACACATACAACACTCAACAACCCCTTGGGGGAACTTGGTAGCTATTTCTTACTCTCTAGTCTTCTTTCTAGCTCAAGTAGTGCTTGTTTTCTTCTTGTTTGCTTGTTTAGTTGGGCTTGAGGTGTAAGAGGGGAAGTGGTACGGCCTCCCCTCTTCTTCAAGCTTGTGGGTAGACTAGGACGTGGGTAGATCTAGCTTCTATTTCAGTTTTGTTGAGTTTTTCTCTTAGCTTGGCCGTGAGGTTTAGAAGGTGTGGGCACCTTCTCAACCCCACGTGGGTAGTGTTTGATTGCTTGTAGATCTAGCTTGCTTCTTAGTTTGCTGTTTTGGTTTACTCTCTTGCTATCTCATCTCTTGCTAAGTTATTCTAATTAAGATCTAAGAAAACACTCAAATAAACTAAGACAAGATAACTAATAACCTACCTAGTTGGGTGAGAAACCCCCAAAGAGGGGGCACTAGGGTTGTGTCTCTTCATTAGGTAGGGACGACTTCTTTCAATAGTGGTTAAAACCACTTTAATAAACCCTAGAGGCCGACTTCTGAAATACCATCATATAAATATGGTTTGACCAATCCACATGAGGGGATTTGGTCATACATAAGCCCTGACATGATCAATCCACAAAAGGGGGTTTGATCTATAAGATAATAACTTAATTATAATTAGAATATTCTTCGAAGTTACAATATTTCAACACTATTTTGGTACCACTGCAAATTTGTACATTGGCCGCTGTCATCGTATAGGCCGACACTGTTGTTTCCTAGTCAGTCTGCCAACTCATCCCGTGGATTCATCAATGTATGCTATTACCGTACAGTCCAACAGTGCCTCTATCTCATCCGTACACGATTATAATTCGTGGGAGCAAGGAGATTATGTGAAGGGATATCAATCGTTTCAAAAAATTGTGATAGTTGGTGTGGATAATAGTGAAACCATATTAATCATTATTGAAGTCGAATCACTTATAAAGTATATTATAAAAGTGAGATAAAAGTTATAAGGTGTTAACTATTATATGCCAAGAAACTAAAGTTATAAATTTCATTATAAAAGTGAAAAAAAATATCCAAAGTTTTAAAATTTTAAAAAGAAGGTTATAAAATGTGAAGACTTCATATTTTTCTAGATTTTAATGCTCCAAGTGAAGAAGGGGATAAATTATTAAATAAATGTGAAGTATAAGTAAAGGGCTTAATGTCATAGGACAGGTGGCACTGCTGGTTGACGTGAAGGTCTCGCCCCTGGTTGAACCATTCGATGGTGTATGGTTGGGGGTGTGGCATCGTTGGCAGCTTCAATATCTGGACGACTTCGAATGAGATTAGGTTCTTCTGATTCTCATTGTCAACAATGAAATGCAATGGGGTCTCCTTCACCCACCTCTGTGAATGGAAGAGGTGCTCCCCCTCCTTAGGCTCCTCTGGTTCTTCTGGTTGGATTTTTGTGGCCACGATGGTAACAGTGGGTTCTGCATCGATGATCTGTTTCCCTTTATCGTGCTTTGAATCAGAGTCCAAGTCAGGATCTGATTCTTTTTCTTTGAGCTCGACCACTAATGACTGTTTCGAGCGACATTCATCGGTGTTGTGCCTGGGGATTTTGTGGAACTCTCACCACTTTCTGGTGTCTTTCTTCGACTTCCCATCACCCTTCTTAGTCGACGGCTTGGACTGATTTTCTTGAGATTGACTCTCCTTGCTTTGTCCTTCGTCAAGGTTGCCTTTGCCATGCTTTTGTTGTGGTGTATTTACAAACTCGAACTCATGCTTACTCCGTTGCTTGAATTTCTTCTCTATTTTGACAGGATATTGATAGGCAACTCCTAATGAGGAGATGTCCAAGAGGTTCGTCTCTGTTTGGATGTATCTGTGCAAACCACTGTGGTACATCAAAACCAGGTGCCGTTCGAAGTCTTTGATACCCAACTTTGAGCGCAAGGTATGAAAGACATTGGTGTACTTTAGCATCGTCCGATCTCTCCCTTGATGCAGAGTCGTCTATCTCATATACTGGTCATCATAACTTCCAACATGGTAGAACTCCTCCATAGGGGCATCCATAAAGGTTGCCCAGGTGGGTTCTCTCTTGAATGGCGTAGATTCATTCGCGGTGTGCCTCTCCTAGTAACCTTCCCAGCAAGCTTTGACATGGGGAAGGGATTTGAGGAGCGTGAAGGTGATCTTTTCGCCATCTGAAAAGTTTTGGATAGAGTAATAACCTTCTAGTAGGTTCAACCATTTCTCTAGAGCATTTGCATCTATCTGGCCTTCAACTAAGGGGATATCAAAATTAACTTGTACCTTGAAGGGTGTCACACCTCCCAAACAACTACTTGTTGAAGATGCGTCGACCACCATTGGTAGTCGTTGCAGGATTTGAGCGAAGTTGTCCATCATCTCGTTCCTTTTTCGTGCGAGGGCTTCCTCAAGCAACGTCTTGAAAGGATCTCCTGCTCTGTCGTCTCTCTTTTCTTCTGCCATGGGAGATCGCTTGGGCCAACAAGAATGGTCATCCCCAAGTGAAACTAGCTCGAGACCCAACTCTCTATACCCTGACCTCGTCGGGGACATGCATCGAGAAATAACAAGGAGCAGACTGCCCTGATACCACTGATTCAGATAATGTTGAGAACGAAATGAGATACAAACGAAAATATAGCAGAGAACATAGAAGTACAGTGAAACCCAAATTCCATTAATGAATAATAAAATACTATAGAACAGAAATTGACTAGAATGGTGGTAGCTTATCTCTGAAGAGAAAGAGATGTCGGCTACGCTTATTTGCAATAAGCATTACATCACACTCCATATGAGAGAGTGAGAGGAGAATAATTCCCATGATGCATGTGGGATAAATTGGTCTAAGTTTATAAAATGCCATAGGCATGTAAAACACTAGGAACTTTCCAGGAGGTCACCCATTGTTAGGATATGTAGACATTTAAGAGTTAGTTAAGATCAATTTGGTCTAATGTGTTGTTAGGTTAAAGTGTGTTGCTTAGTTTGTTTTTTTAGAATGCATTTGTTGTTAGTAAATCCGACGATCACGATATGTTCCCGATATAGAGTGATCCGACAGTTCATATTCTCCTCAATCTTAACAACTACATTGATCTGTGGCTTAACACTCGATTGGTCCATGATTTAAAGAGCATGGAGGGTCATTTGCAGAGGATCAATTGTGAGAAAATCTCTTGTAAATCTCTTTGTAATATTTTATTTTTCATTAATAAATTGCTCCAAGTGGCCACGTTATCTGGGGCCATGGATGTTTCCCCATAGGGGTTTTACCACGTAAAAACATCGATGTGTTGGTCTTTGATCTGGTTTTGTGAGTGGTTATTGAAGGTGTTTGTCCTCTATTGGAATACTTGTGTTGTCGAACATGGTATCATAGTGCATTTGAATAGCCACTCCCTTTGTAGATTGAGATCGTGAAGCCGTGTTGCTGTATCTTTGGTTTCTGCCGTTTCCATACATTTCTAGGTTGAGAGGAAAATTTCATTATGTCCGGAGCACTCATTTCAGTTAGGAACTCTTTTCGTTTCTCTCAAAAAGGTTTCCGTTTACCCGATATATGGCCATTTCAGTCAAATCCGGAGGTATAAACCTTGAATACAACCTTTTAATTTTTTACAGAGATAATATTTCTTTTATTTCGGTATTTTTTTATTTATTTTCGTGTTGCCACTCTTTTTGATCTATGTATGCTCTTTGCCCTGTGCTTTGTGCGATCTCGACAATTTAGAAACAGAGCGAAAAGGGTTTCCCTGTTTGCGTATGCTCTTTGCTGTGCGCTTGGTGCGATCTTGGTAAATAAAAAACAAAGAGAAAATTTGCATTTTCTGGGTGAGCTAACTGAGATCTAACCTTTGTTGTTGTCGAGAACCGAATTTTTTTGTGTGAATGAATGAAAAAATGTTTTTATTGAGCATTCACTCCAAGGCCATCTTCCACAACAACACCAACACCCCCAATCCTCCTTAAGACCATAATTTGTTTTGCACTAGCTAACTTGGTTGAAAGTTACTTTACTTAGTAAGAGGTCTTGAGTTCAAGTATTTTTTTTGTTATGTTTTTTTCCGAAAAGTTCATGCATTCATTGTAAAGTGCATTTCACTTAATTATAAAAATGTATCACTATTAAATAACTTTAATATTTTATTTTAAGTTATTTGTTTTGCATGCAACTTTCATTTATAAAGTAACTTCATTGTAAACGTGATTCCCGCTTATTCTATAAAAGTGGGTCACTTCATAAAGTAACTTATTTAAAAGTGAGCTTATAGGCAAAGATAGATAAGGAGAAGCATCACAACGTGGACCAACTTCTACTTGCCATGTGGCTCTTTGGTTACCATTTATGCCCTTTTTTTGAAAGGGCATAATTTTCACATCTAAAGTCTGTTTTCAATGCCGTTTTTTTTAAACAGTTTATTTTTTTGAGATCTTTCCATCCAAACCATCATTTTTTTTTTTTTTGCATATTTTAATATGACATCTCTCATTGATCTTTGGTTTACCAGTACCAACTACTTCTCATGGAAATCCCATATGGAAGATGTATTAAGAAGTAAAGGATTGTATCAGATTACCTTGGGAAAAGAACTAGAACCCATTGATGATCAAAAGAAACTTAAATGGGCTAATAAGAGTGACGAAGCATGTGGACTAATTAGAATGTCCATCTTCCCTGATTTAAGGTTTCACTTTCAAGGAATTGATGCTACCGATGCAGCTTGGACTAAACTTGAAGCTGTGTTTGGTAAACATAATATTATTTAAGCCCACCAGATAGAAAATCAGTTAATGACTCTAAGTCCTAATGATTTTTTCTGCATTGAGGATTATTTATCTAAGTTCAAAACACTTAGACTTTTATGTATAAATTGCAAAATAGCTCTGAAGGAAGACCGATGCATCTATATTATTCTTTCTAAGCTTGGTAGTGCATATTCTGTCTTTGTATCTACCTTTTAAGCCACTAGAGATGCTCTAGCGAGTGCCTATAAAGATCCCACTCTTGAGTCTTTTTGTGATGCTTTGATTAGAGAGCAAGATAAACTTGTGCAACTTGGAGTGATAAACATTGTAGGTACCCTCAACAAAGCCCTAGTGTCCCAATAGAAAGATAAATCCAAGAATCTGAAGAAGTAACATCCTTTCCACAACAACAAGCAAAACAAGGGCCCCAAACCCTCACAACCAACTTCCGCTCCTAATGGTGACAAAGGAGCAAAATCTAAAAATAAGAAGACTAACAGACATTGCAACTTTTGTGAGAAAGATGGTCATGTGGAGTCCAAATGTTTTAAAAAGATGGAAGCTTTAGAAGCAACGATGAAGAAGCACACCATCAATATTGATTCTTCTTCTTCTTCTTCTCATGGGCATGCACTTTCTGCTTCTAGTTTCTCTTTCAATGCAACTTCTACTTCTTCTTCCGATGAGTGGCTTATTGATTCTAGAACATCTTATCATATGGGTAAGGATAAAGCCATATTTTCTACTCTAAATGAGTGTAAGACCAAGAACATATTCGTTGGTGATGATAGATCTCTTAGTGTTGTAGGGTCTGGAACAATTCAGGTAGAGAATGGTCATTTCAATGATGTTTTATGTGTTCTAAGTCTTTCCTGCAACCTTCTAATAGTATATCAGATCACTCATTCAAGTGAAGGTAAAACCGTAGAGTTTTCACTTTACAAAGTTGTAATCAAGGATCTAAAAGATCCTAAGCATGTCCTTGCCCTTGGAATTGTTGTTGATATTATCAGGTTGTACAAGTTCGACAAATTTGGGTCATCATCTTTTTCCTCAGTTTTCGTTGCTCATAGCGATGACTTGAGCAAAATTTGGCATGAGTGGTTTGGTCATCTAAAGTTTAAATTATCTCTCATTGAAACAACTATGTAATGAACAGATGGTGACGCATCTTCCTCTTGTTTCTTGAAGAGATGGTGTTTGTGTTGGTTGTGGTCTCGACAAACATCATCGGGACAGTTTTGACAAATGTGCCTCTTGGCACACCTTGACCCCTTTGCAACTTGTTCACAGTGACTTGTTTGGTCCGCTTTCTTCTCCTTTTTCTGGGTGCAAGTATTTCTTAACTTTCTTTGATGACTTCTCCAGATGCACTTGGGTTTACTTCTTAAAACTTAAGAGTGAATCTTTTGACAAGTTTTTGGCCTAAAAGGCCCTTGTAGAAAAACAAGATGGACATCAACTTCAAAGGTTAAGAACATATGTAACACACCCAACCTCTTAAGTACCTTTTTAAGGGATGGGACATCAAAATTTTGCTTTTCTCAATCATCTCGAATCCTCTTCTCGAGATCTCTATCACCTTCTGCTCGTCAAGAGCTTTCCAACCACTGTTACCATGCTCAAATCTGAGCTCTGGATTGGAAGTTATGCCCTTCCTAAGCTTGGATTTGAACACGGTAACAGTCGTTGGAAAGCTCTTGACGAGCAGCAGGTGATGGAGATCTCAGGAAGAGGATTCAAGATGCTTGAGAAAAACGAAATTTTGATGCCCTATCCCTTAAAAAGGTACTTAAGGGGTTGGGTGTGTTACAAAGTGGTATCAGAGCGGGCAACAACACTTGGCCTTCTTGGGCTCATGAAAAAGTTAAGTGATTATATTTTTTTTCTTTCTTAGAAAACTTTAAGCGAGATGGCACCCTACCCTACCCTATCTAGTGGAGCATGATTCAAACATAGGCTTGGATGGGCCAGAGAACAATAATAAGACTAGTTTACCAAGGTTAAGATGAGCCTGTTGAGAGTATACTGTCGTATGGAAATTATCTGCATAAGTTCCTTGAGGAGAAGGATGTAGATTAAAATTCAGTTAGGATTTTACCCAACGAAATTGAATCATGCTAGTCTGTGGCAGAAGAAGCCTATCATTTCTTTTAGAGAAATGATAGCCAATCCTACAAAAGTGGGATTATGCCGAGGGGAATTAATGATAAAACTTGGATGCATAATAAAGATGCAAGTTTATATTCCTTATGGAATATTTGGTAAACAACTGAGGCTAACTCAAGGTTGAGGCCATCAAAGATAGTGATGGATATGCAATAAGGAAGTTGCTTACCGAAGGAGTTGCCTGTGGAGGAGCTATGTGAAGACTCTGTCAGGAGAACAAAGTCACAACCTTAATGACTACTGAGAATTGGGCAGTGGCCTGCAAGTATATATATAAGAATCCTGGATTACATTCTAAAACAAAATGTATGAGTGAAAAACTAATAAATGAATATTGAATATTCTGATAACTAAATAGTAATGTGCAGAGTGCAAAGGTTCATAATTCATTGTGAACAAAAGGTTTGTTATGATAGCATGTTGATTTACCAAGAAGGTTGAGGTGAACCTAACTAAGACTGCCCAAGGAAAAGAGCATGGAGATCACAATAAGAAGTAGATTGCATAAGCAAAGAAGGAGAAAAGGAGGAACACTTTTCTCACCCTAAAAAACTTGAATTGTTTAACAAAGTTGTAAGCCTTAGAAGAGCAGCTGTGGGAACAAGTACACCTGGAAAAAGGGAAAATGAATAAATAAGCATATTTAAATGAATAGGCTTGGTCAAACCGTGTTAAATAATGGCAGTGAGGCCCTGGAAAATAACTCTGTTGGACTAAAAGTCCAGGGCTATGTAGGAGTTGGACGAGGGAATATTTCCTTGACTCCTTTCTTGTTGTTTATTGTATTTCTCTGGTATGAGAGACTGATTTAATGATGCAGGTAAATGTTTTGACACCATAATGATGATGGTTGTATGATTATAAAAACAATTGAGAATTGTTTGTGTTGCACTCATGAAAACATTAAGGATAATGTGATGAAGTGCATAAAGATATGCTAGGGCATATCTGAAACTGTTTTATTGATTGGAATGCTATGATACATGCATTTTTATTTTACATGACGACTAATATAATTGTGATGTATGTCCTGTGTTGAAAGAAATTGAAATTGCTCGGAAAGACAATTACCAATGGTAAAAAACCTCAAGCAGAGGATGATTGCGAGAAGGACGCTGTTGAAAGATTGTTGAGGGGACTTTGGGAGCCCCATGAAGCACTATTGATGAGGTAAAAAACAGAAAAAGGGTGCTAGCAGCGAGAACAGGTATAAAAATGTTCATGCCTGTATGGCATAAGGTATGAGTGGATTTGGTAAGAACCCCTTCTGAAAAGGTTTCATTATCTTACTGATATGCGGATAATTTTGAGTGGCTATTGTATGCCATTGCCACCCAAGCACGGTAAGATTCAGGAAAGAAGAATATGAATAATAGAGAGAGGAAGTCTATGCTAGTCAAGGATGAGTTATAATCCTTGCAAGAAAATGCATGAGTAAGGAGTACCATGGGTACAATGACCAATCTAGGGAGATTGGGAATACAAGTGCTCATAATTAGCACATTGCATGGAATGCATGTTTGCATAAGAGGGTAGACAATGGATTGCCCATTAAGGAAGGAGGACCTTCCAATACTCCACTTGCATTGTAGAGGTGTCAAAGAAAATAAAATTTTGGGTGGCCATTAGTGTTGGCACTGTTATCGCTCAGTTTGTAGTTTAGGTCAAGCGGCTAAAGGGTAAAGGTCAAACTGGCGTAACAGGAGCCTTCCCACCCACTGTCACCTCGATTGGGGGCTCTTTCTATTTAGGGTGGCTAAGCCCAAGGGAGACGTCCCTGGCAATCTGGGGTTTTGAAAGGAAGAGACTCAAAGGATTAAGGCTAGTTTCCCTTTCACAGATTACCGCCAAGAAGATAGTCAAAGAAGAAAAACCACAGAAGAAGCACCTGCTTGCAAGACAAGACAACAATGACACTAGTGCATGCAATAGTGGTTACAACTTCATTAATCAATGACTATCACTATTTAAGGTACATGAGCATAATCAGCAGTAAATATTGACGAAGTCAAT
>JASDQU010213026.1:0-18510 GCA_032191745.1 Picea mariana
CAAGGATAGAGAGTTCAAATATCTCTTGATATTGGAGGATTGTATCTTCCTCTTGGAGGTTTATCCCTCCCTTTACATTTGGAAGTTGTAGCTACCTTTGGAAGTCATTACTTCCCTTGAACAAAAACTATTGATTATTTCTCATATATTGTGCATGGTGTATTGTGGTGTATTGTTGTAACTCTTATACTATTGTTCATTTCTCATTGGATATAATTGAATGGTTTAAGTATAAGTTGAAAAAGGTTTTTAAATTGTACTTGATACTGATTCACCCCCCTCTCAGTATCAACACTTTGCACATGCTTGGTCCAAAACCTGTTTACTGATAATTCATTTAAGAATTTATCTATGAATTCAAATCTCAAAAGATTAAAAACATTGGAACTATTTACTACCTCCACAAAATCTGCAAATGGATCTCCTAAAACATGCATAAAACAAAAATTATGTTGTGCTCCTTCCACCGCATTCTTGTTTTCATGTAGTTTAACTAGTTGATTTTTACCAAGAATTTGAAGAATCGGTTGAGACTACTGGGAATAGCCATCTTCTAAACTATAAGATAGTGTTGAATGGAATAAACCCTAGCAAGAAATCCATATTTAATGTTGACGTGGATTGAGCATCATCTTCATTCCTAATCTTACAACCCATCATAAGCTGTAAATTCTTATTGTTAAAACTCTTCATATAGCATGCCATGGGGTCATGAAACACATGAGAAAACATTTCTTTTTTATGAACAAAAACAGAAGGAAAGGCCTCCTTCACAAATGTTTTTTGTTCTTTCTTTACTTCTTCAGTTCTGAGAACATTTTCAGAACCATAATCTTCACAGGAATTAGATAAAACAACTGCTTCTTTATTATCTTTCAGTATTTCTTATTGAACCGTGACATACACTGTTTTGTTGCTTTCCTGAAATTCTATGTCATTTGTTTGATCACTCCTTGGAATCCATGTCTAAACCCATTGGAATTATGACAGCCACATCATTCATAGGGGAAGAAAGAAAACTATGAAACACTTTGTTTTCTTGGGGATCTTGTTGAATATCTTCATCAAGTTCAAGAGAAGGCAAATGAATTTTGACAACAATTCTTTGATCAACTTTCTCTATTTGCTCATGATTTTCTTTTAGCCATTCAAAGGAAGAAAAAAATAATGGGAGATATTTTTCATTTGCAAGTCCATTGCTTTCTTCAGATTCAACATCATGCCTAGAGGATTTTTGTTCTGAAACATTATTAACATTTTTCTTTAGCAATTTGAAAGAAGAAAAGCACAATGGCAAGGTTTTTCCACCTGATTCAAAATCTTCTTCATTTTCTTTACTAATGTCATATGTACATTTTCCGCTTTCTTTGGATTGTTGAACACACTCATCTTCAGCTTCATTTTCAACCAATGGATGCAATTCCTTGTTAATTTTTTCCAGTGAATCATCGTGGTTTGGTATCACTACAACTCCCTTTGTTTCAATGATGATCTTAAAATTTTCTTTCAATAATCGAAATGAAGGAAAGCATAAAGGTAAAGGATTTCCTTCAGTTGGTTCATAACTTTCTTATTTGTAACTATGATATGTAATCTAATTTACCTCAATATACTTTAGAAAAGAAACATTTTTTGATAGAGAAAATGCAACCGGTTGTTCTAGGAAGTCAACATCACAATCATCATTATATTCATCATATATAGGCATATCAACAACGTATGCAATGTCATATAACAAGAACAAACTCAGAACATCAACCTGGTTTTCAACAGACTGATTTGCAAAATCATTTTCTTGATTGTCTATAAATGGATATATAAAAAAATCATATCCATGCTTATCATGGGGTGGATCAGAAACTACATTAGTGCTCTCTCTTTCAATAAGTGCAATAAAATCCTTTGCAAAATCATTAGAATTTAAAACTTCAAGAGGACCTATGATATTATCAACTCTATGCTCAAGATTCCAATCAACTGTTTTCTGTTCATATTCACTTTCATATTCTTGGGCATCCAACCCCTCATTTCGAATATGTTCACATGCTTGGATATTGTGTTGAATCTCCCGAGCATCATTAAATATTTTTTGTAAGCGCTTAGGTCTTCTTTCCATCAGGAGGAAAGACAAATCTGGATGAAGAGCAGTTGCATAATGGAGCATGGAAACAACTTCAGTGGGTTGAATTTCTTTGGGGAAATTGTGATAAATACTGGAAAACCTTCTACTGAATGTAGAAATAGTTTCATTTCTCTGCCTTTTCAAGCCACAAAATTCTGTAAGTTGTAGATCCAAAGATTTCTTATTTCCCCAAAACTTCGAACAAACACTCTTCAATTCTTCCCATGAGATAATTGTCTCTAGATGAAAATATTTAAACCATTATTTTGTATCTCCTTTCAAGGATTGAGAGAACTCCCTCATAAAAACATCGTCATGGTCAATCTCAAACAAATCTATAAAATGCTCAAACTCTTGCATGTGTTTTTCAGCTGTGATGGCATCAGGTTCTCCATCAAACACAGGTAGGTACTTATAATGCTTTGGAGGAAAATCATGGAGGATGTGAGGTAATTTTAAGGGTATGTATCTATGCTGAGTCTTGGAGGGTGTTGGATCAAGTACAAGAGGTGAAATATCAGCCTAGGTTTCATGAGTCTCATCAACTTGGTTATGGTTATCACATGGCTCAGATGGGAGATTTTGATCAAAATTAGTGATAAACTAAGGAGATATATGTATAACTTTAAGAGGAGGATATACAATTTCAAGATTATCATGATAATGATTTGAATGCAGTAGGTAAATAACAACTTTATTAGCATGTTCAGGAAAGGACAAAAGGTAATTAATAACAAAAAATATTATGTCTTGGAAAAAAACTCAACTTTAGCTACTTGTTTTCTCCCATGATGTCCTTTCATACCTCTGTCAAGGGATCTCACCTTCCAGTGGAGTCTCTAAATTGTATTTGAAGCTTGAGTGGAGTCGCCAATAACATCTTCAGCCTAATGAGTCTTAGGACAGTGGAGTCACCATGAACATTTTGAATTCTAGATTCTTGAAAATGGAGACGCTAGGTGAATGATGTACAACCTTTATGTGTCTGAATATGTTTTACCATTGATACTCAGATATGAAATTTGTCCTTTAATCAATATGAGAAAGAGAACCATCCAGGTGAATTCTTTATTTTTCGTAAATATTATCGCTTAGCAGAAAAACACATTCATGAATATGAAATACAAGAAAACATATTGAACATCAACACCATGATGAATCTCGGTATGTAAGAAAATCTTCTCTGCTTATATTAAAATCCATAAGAAATCACAAATTTTCCCTACTACGAGGGCAGGCCCTTCTCCGTCCAGTCGAACCATTCATTTATCTTTTTAACAGTATATATAGATAAATTACATATGAGACCCAAAAATGGATCATCTTCTCCAAGATTCCAAAAATAGATATCAGTTATAGAGGGAGTAACGTACTAAAACCGAACTCCTAATTTCTAGGGAACGTTACAAACATAAAACCGAAATATTTGAGATCCTTGCCCTGAATGCCACCTATCTACAAAATCACAAGATTCCCTGAAATGAACTCGATTTAGCTTGTCATGAATTTTTCATTTTATCTTTTCAATCTCTTGCTTTAACGTGTCAAACCAAATAGGTTGGTTTTCTTCAATACCTTTAACTGTCCCAACTTTAACTTCCTCCTTCCTTCTCTTTTTACTTTTACTCTCGCCATATTGCATGTAGTTTCCATCTGCATATCCATTAATGATCAAATATTTCATAATAGGATTCAACCTGATTTCTTCACCTAATCTTGCTACATCCGCAAATTTTGCACGAAATTTTGTTATCAGGAGTTGCACAACATGCCTCTCCCTCTTCTTGATGGTTCTGTCATATTGTTTGAATTTCCTAGTTTTCTGAAAACCGTTGGATCTTTCTCCTCAACTCCTTCTAGTTTTCCAGGGAACATGAGCCTATTTCCCTCAACTTCACAGGAATCGAACAAGTGATTTGATTTGCAAGTATCCCGCTCTAAAATAAACTGTCAATTACCCAAAAAAGAGTAATTTCACCTGTGTTTTGAGTAACAATCGCCATCGAGTACTAATCATGGGCTACTAACGAAATTCCTTACAGGGATAGTGGCCTATCATGTTCAACCATCGATTTCCAATTATGAGTCTTAAATCGGTTATTTGGTGATGCTTACCTGGCATTTCGCAGAAAAATGGTACCTAAACAAGTGTCTCAAGATGATTTGACAGGCCGTCAATTTTCCTTTCCACATGTGACTATTGGATTTGACACACTTAATGACACTTAACACGTGATTTCGGGGTGTGATGGATTGGTTTTGAGTTCATCCACTTTCCCCCCCCAAAATGCACCCAGTGGCACCACGTAATCTCGAGCCGAAACCATGATTTTATTTTCATCCCGCTTTCAAGAATTAACCTCCACGCTAGTTATCCACCCGAAATGATCCCTGGCCGTTGATCTGTGGTGCCCACGATTTGTGACCTGCCAGGTCCCATAAACTTTGCATTGTCACTAGCTTTATCCTTCTCCCACTATATTTGGCCCTGTCTTCTAGTTTGCAACGCTTCCACATTAGTTTGGCACCTCGCCGAGTCTTGGAAACTGGATTTCTGACAGAATTTGTTATAGTGATAACAACACCCACAACTAAATGGAATACTATCAAAATGGTTATCAATTTCGCTGCACATAATGGTTGGAAATTACATCAAATGGATGTCAAAAGTGCCTTCTTGAGTGGAGATCTAAAGGAAGATATTTTCATGACTCAACCATAAGGTTTTGAAGCTAAAGGACGAGAACATAAATTTTTCAAACTTGTGAAGGCTTTATATGGTTTGAAACAAGCTCCTAGAGCTTGGTATGCAAAATTTGATGAGTACCTACGAAAGGTGGGTTTTCAGCGAAGTGAATAAGATGACACATTGTATTTTTGAATGAAATATAATCACATGGTGATACTTGTACTCTATGTTGATGAATTAATCATAACATGAAATAATGAAGCTCACATCAAACAGGTTAAGGAAGAACTTAAAGCAGGGTTCAAAATGACTGATTTAGGGACACTTCATTATTATCTTGGAGTTGAAATATCTCAACAGCCTAACCAAATATTCCTTAGTCAAACTACGTATGCCACTAAATTGATACAGAAATTTGGCATGGAAGATTGTAAACCATCTCTTACCCCCATGGAGAAAAAAATGAAACTTTGAAAATTTGAAGGGGGCGGGGAATTGGTAAAGAATACAAAGTATAGGAAATTGGTTGGAAGTCTCATTTATTTGACAAATACTCGACCAGATTTTTCATATTCAATTAGTATACTTTCAAGGTTTATGCAGGAACCAAGGGAAAGTCACTGGAATTCAGCAAAAGGGGTACTAAGATACATTCAAAGTACAAAATACTTTGGTCTTCTCTACAAAAGGAACAAAAATTTTACACTTGTTGGATATTCAGATGTTGATTTTGCAGGTGACATTGATGATAGAACATCCACTTCAGGTTATTTAATGAATATGGGTTCGGTAGAAGTATCTTGGCATTGTAAAAAGAATACAACAATTGCCAATTATTCAGCAGAGGTAGAGTACATATCAACTTGGGAAGTAGCATGTGAGATTGTATGGCTACGCAGAATTTTACAGGATCTTGGTGAAACTCAGAAATCACCAACTACCTTATTGATCGACAGTCATTCAACAATAAAGATGGCTAAGAATTCACTATTTCATTCAAAGACAAAACATGTCGACACCAAGTACCACTTCATTAGATCGTGCATCATCAAAGACATCATCAAGCCTCAGTTTTGTCTGTCTGAAGATCAAACTTCAGATATTTTTAGCAAATATCTTGGTAGAATAAAGTTCACTAAGTTCATAGGTGAACTTGGTATTTGTAAAAATGAACTTCTGGATTAAAGGGGGGATTTTTAGCCTCATAATCCTAAAAGTTCTATAGTCTAAGAATTTTCTAGTATAAATGTTTTTAGAAATTAATTTATTCTAGTTTGTTAGGATAAGGACACCTAGCTTCTATGTAAAGGACACCTATCATACTCATGTGATTGTGTGATTAGTTGTTCTCCTAGTTTTTAGTTTAGATTTGAGCTATATAAACTATATCCTTCTTCAAGTGATGTTAAGGAGTAGATTATGAGTTCTCACTTCATATTGTAATCATTTTTTCCTTATTAATAAAATTACATGTCTGAGTACACTTTGTCAACACAAGATGCAAAGGGCTCGAGGCATGCCAAGAGGCACGTTTGTCAAAATTGTCCCCATGATGTTTTCCGAGAACACAACTGGCATAAACACCATCTCTACATCAAACAGGTAGAAGACTAGTCACCATCTGTTGATTACATATTTGTTTCAATGAGCGATAGTTTAGATGACCAAACCACTCATGCCAAATTTTGATCAAGTCATCGCTATGAGAAACAAAAATTGATGAAAAAGATGATGACCCAAAGTTGTCAAACTTGTACAACCTTGTAATATCATCCACAATTCCAGTTGCAAGAACATGATTAGGATATTTAGATCCTTGATTACAACTTTGTGAGGTGAAAACTCTATGGTTTTACCTTCACCTGAATGAGTGATTTGATATACTGATAGAAGGTTACAAGAAAGACTTGGAACACATAATACATCATTGAAATGACCATTATCTACTTGAACTGTTCCAGATCCTACAACACTAAGAGATATATCATCACCAACAAATACTTTCTTGGTGTTACATTCATTTAGAGAAGAAAATATGTCTTTATCCTTAGCCATATGATAAGATGCTCCAGAATCACTAAGCCACTCATCAGAAAAAGAAGTAGAAGTTGTATTGACGGAGAAACCAGAAGCAGAAAGTGCATGTCCATGAGAAGAAGATGAAGAAGTAGAATCAATACTGATGTTGTGCTTCTTAATCATTGCTTCTAAAGCTGCCATTTTATTGAAACATTTGGACTCATCATGACCATATTTATCACAAAAATTGCAATGTCTGCTAGTCTTCCTATTTTTATATTTTGCTCCTTTGTCACCATTAGGAGTTGAAGTTGTCTGAGCGGGTTTGGGACCCTTATGTTTCTTGTTATTGTAGCGAGGATGTTTCTTCTTGGGATTATTTGGTTTATCTTTTTGTTGGGAAACTAAGGCTTTGTTGGAGGTACCTACAGTGTTGATCACTCCAAGTTGTACAAGCTTATCTTCCTCTCTAATCAAAGCAACACAAAATGACTCAAGAGTGGGTTTTTTATAAGTTGTCCATAGATCCTCTCTCATGGAATAAAAGGTAGATAGAAACACATAATATGCATTACCTATCTTAGAGAGAATAATATAGATCCGATGCTCTTCCTCCATCTTTATCTCACTTTCATCACATAAAATTCTGAGGTTTTAAACTTAGATAGATAGTCTCCAATGCAAGAAAAATCACTTGGATTTAAATTTAGTACTTGATTTTCTAATTGTTGAGACCGATTAATATTGAGTTTACCAAACAGAGTTTCAATCTTTTCCCAAGATTCATCGAGGTCATCAATTTCTTTAAGGTGGAACGTTAAATGAGGAGAGATGGACATTCCGATTAGTCCACATGCTTCATCACTCCTATTAGCCGATTTGAATTTCTTATCAACATCAGTGGGTTCATTTTCCTTTCCCAATGTAATCTGGTACAAGCCTTTACTTCTTAATAAATCCTCCATATGAGATTTCCATTGGAAGTAGTTGGTTCTAGTAAGCAAAAGATTATTGGAAGAAGCCATATTAAATATGTAGATAATATGGATTTAAAAACTCAAACTGATGATCTAGATGGAAATATCTCAAAAAATTATGCGGTTTAAAAAAAGGCACTAAAAACGGACTTCGGATGTGAAAGCTATGCCCTTTTTAAAAAAAGGCATAAACAGTAACAAAAGGACCACATGGTAATGTAAGTTGTTTTATGAAGTGACCCACTTTTATAAAAGGAATTGGGGATCACTTTTACAATGAAGTATTAAATTATTAAAGCTACTTATAGTGATTCACTTTTATACTTGAAGTGAAATACACTTTACAATGGAGCATGGACTTTTTCAAAAAAAGTAACAAAAAGAGAAACTTTTAACTACAGACCTCTTACTTAATAAGGAAACTTTTAACCCAATGGGATAGCAAAACATATTGTATTGTTTTGCAAGAGGATTTGGGTTGTTGTTGTTGTTGTTGTTGTTTTCGGCCTTGGAGAGTGTGCTAAAAAAAAAAATTAATTTCACACAAGAAAACAATTTCGCTTTTCGATGACAACAAGGGTTAGATATTGGTTAGCTTACCCAGAAGATGCACCTTTTCCTATTTGTTTCAGATTTGATGAGATTGCACAGGGCGCGGGGAAAAGAGAATACTCAAATATAAAAGAGTAGAAACCTGGAAACAAATAATATAAAACTGAAATAAAACCAAAAAACAATACTCTGCAAAAATTTTAAAAATGTGTATTCAAGCTTTATACCTCCGGATCTAACTGAAATGGTCGTATCTTGGGAAAACAGAAACCTCTTCGAGTGAAAATAAAAGTTTTCTTGATTGAAACAAGTGCTTTGGACACAATGGAACAATTCTCTCATCCCAAAAATGTATGTAAATGAAATAAAATGGAGAATAGGCAACTCAGCTTCACGATTTCGATCTACAACATGAGCGGGTCTTCAAACAGGCTCTGATACCATGTTCGACAACACAAGTATTCCAATAGAGAATGAAAACCTTCAATAACTTCTCGCGCAACCATATCAAATATCAACACATCGATTTTTCGATGTGGTAAAAACCTACGGGGAAACATGCACGACCCCAACCAACACGGCCACTTGGAGCAGTTTATTAATGCAAAATAAAAATATTAGAGAGAGATTTTCTCACAATCGGTCATCGGAAACTGACCCTCCATGCTCTTTAAATAGAGATCATGGACCAATCGGGTGTTGAGCCACAGATCAATGACCATTATGATCGAGGAGAATATGAACAGTCAGATCACTCTATGTCGGGAACATATCATTACCATCGGATTTCCTAACTACAAATGCATACTAATGCATACTAAAGAAACACACTTTTACCTAACGACACATTAGACCAAGTATATCTTAACTAACTCATAATTGTCTAAATATCCTAACAATTCCCATAGGTGAATAATTTAAAATTCAAATTATGTAGCAGCTACAATCTCGAGTTGCTCTCAATTATGTTGCACAACCCAAATATTCTTCAAATAGAATATAAAAAATTACTCTATTTGCACACCAGTCTTTAGCACTCGTACTCAGGTGCAAATTCTTCATTGAACTATACAAAAAATATCTGTGACCTTGGATAGTTCTCGTAACCGCTCAAATCCTAGCACTAATCTCCATAAGACCTCCATCGTAACTATGGGATTATACACTTAAGTGCTTGTCCTTTGGCGCTTGCATCATATGACCTCGAGCTATGACCAATTGCCAAACAACACCATGGCTTAATTCACCCAATCCATTGGACTCATTTCACCCTTTCAATACTCGGTTTTGATCATCATAGGCTGGAAAATCATGATCTCTCGTCGGAATGCTATATTCGGGTTTAATAAATAAAACCATGCTAAATGATTCTAAAAAGGTTGCACGATGGATGGTGTGATCTTCTTCTGAGTGCATCTCGATGTAGGGTCTATATTTGAATTACACTTATCCTTTGTATCAGAGCCCCTCTATCGGACTCCCACAAGATTCCACACTTTGAAATGTTAGCTCTGATAGTATTTCACCTCCCTCTCGGACTTTGAAAAATCAAATTCTCTCCATCGTTGATCTGTCGTAATATCTATAGTCATTGATCATCCTTCTTTACTTTTGCGGCGCAACACCTTCGCCACAAACTCATATGTGGATACCACCTGTCTCCTTCTTACTCATTGATTTGACTGCCATGTGTCACTTGCTCATTCATCCACGTCACTACCTCGTGTTTGTACCCCGTTAATTGATTCCATGTCCAAGTTTTTGTTAGCTTCCATATGTCATTCTCCTATCTATGGATATATTTGGCTCCAAATAGATCTCATTAGTTTGTCATTTTTCATCCTTTAGAGTTCCTCCAACCTTTGGTTTCCACAAGCTCTAATAGCTTTACTCTCAAAACCAGTAAGCTTCCTCCACGCATCCCATTCGTAGCCATTTATCTAACTACTCTAATTTCATCTAGTCTGTTGGTAGGAATTGTACTCTTTTAGACTTTTGGATATTCATTTGATCACTGCCACATGGACGCATGATATACATCAATCTCTTTTCTCCCAGATCAATCTACACCACATATCGAAACTCCTCGTCAGAGTAATTTTAGATCATACACTTCAAACATCAACTCCGAAGAAACTTTTAATTTTGCTTCAGACTCCAATCACATGACTACTCGTGACCATTGATCTAAACCTGAGATCTAATCTCAAACATAAATTATTAACACAGAAATGAGAATTTTTGTCGCGATATTTGATGGTCACGATCAACTTTTGAACTTGATCCAACGGCTATTGTTACTTCTCACCTGCAATGGGTTTTAACTCTATATTTGAATGCTTTTGACCTTCAAGTCTTCCTTGTCATGAATAGAATTCAACTCTATTCTTCCATGATCTCGTTAGGATTCAACCACAAATTCAATCAACTCATTCTCACCTTAGATACATCGATCTCTTCGATGATCGATGGTCGGCAGGGATGATTTTAGGGGCTAAATTTCGCTCATGGGCTAATTTCCCATGGCATTTCCCAAAAGAAGATTCGCTATTCTAAAAATGATTCGCCCAAATTCTATAGGATAAAATTATTTTACATTAAAAATCGCCAAAATGTTATACAAACTATATAAAATCCTTAGAAATTTGAATATTTTTACAAAAATATCGCCAAACATTTATAGTTGGCATATGAAGGATTACTAAGATCACCAAGGTTTCTACATTTTAAAATAAATTTCCATCCTTAAAATCATCCCTGATGGTCGGTCTCGATCCAACCTGCACCAAATACTCGGTTTTGATTATGAGCCTACATACAAACTTTTAAGAGGAAAATTCTCAATTGATAGACATTAACATCTGCAACATTCAACCTGTAGAGACTTAGCATGCACATAATTAACACAGATATTCTCGAACAAATAATTCCATATAACACTCGAAACAGGGTGATTTTATTACATATTGTACATAACATTTATAGAATTCCTCGCCCCTTTGATGTCCTTTTAGACTCTCATACTCTTAGCTTGATTCTCCATTCAATTGGACACCACTTCTTGGTCTATTTCTACATTCATTTGGCCACACTTACATGCTTGAAAGATTACATATTTAACACAATGTTTCTGAAATAGAATCTATTTATACCATAACCATTATCCACTAAATCAATCTCTAGTATCTTCTAACATACACAAAATCCTCAAGATATCTATAATTACCCTAAGATCTCTTTAACTATTACAACCTCTCGAAATTTTTTCACAATGGTAGATTCAATTACATTCTCAATTCAACAAACCTCATCCTATACAATCCTTCTAGACCTCAAATAAACATAGAAAATTACATAGGTAACCCACTCCCTTAGTAAATCAAAATACCCCCAGGCATAGTCAAATATGCTTGAATTTGGAGGCAATATGCTACTGCATTAGGATCCCAAGGAACAAAAATGTTCATGATATCCACATCATGAATTCTATTAGTTGAATTCCTCCTGGGTCCCTGTTGTTCAATCACGGTTGTCTTCAATTTTCCAAGATTCCAAATTTTGTCACTGGTTGTTGTCCACTTTCTTTGTTGATGAAAATCCTTAAATTTAGTTGTACTTTGTCACTGGTTGTTCTTCTTACTTTAGTATGCCTCCTATTATGTACTCTCATCATCAACATCCATATCTCATCAATCTCCATGTTCAAATTATCTTTTTGCTGGTACATTCCATTAATTCTTGACTGACATTTGTTTTTGTTATCTCTCATTTTATGATGCATATCCTCCCTTTGCATAAGAGTTACAACACTCTGATTCAATTCTAACTTTTCATGTTGAATCTACACCTTTTGATCTACTATTTTCTTCTCCAAGAATTCCAATTCATCATACAAATCAATAAAATCAACTAGAACTGAATTTGTAAGCTCCATTCAATATTCATTATCTATATCCATTGTCGGCCAATCCTCTAGCATTTCCATCTCTTCCTCATATTTTATATCCTCTGTAAGTATGCCTTCATGAGGAAATTCTCCATCTCCTATACCTATACAACCTTTATGAGATGATGCTAGTTCAACTTCCTTTAGAAAATAATTTGAATCATGTCCTCCTTTAGCTTCCTCTAGATTTTTGACAACTTCAAATGAATCTCCATCTTAATGATCTGCAAATCCTAGAATCACACACAACTTATCATATTCAAAAACATAAGGCTCCTTATCCTCATTTTTTATATTTATTAGCACATCCTCATGCTAACTCTCACTCTGCAAAAAATCAGTGAGACTCTCAACTGGTCTCTCCTCAGCATCCTCACCATCATCTTCTAGGAATGACCCTTTCTCTAGTTCACAATAGTTAAATTCTTTCTCATCCATTAGCCTATGTCTAAACTTATCTTCTCTGGTTTTTTCTTCTCTCAATAAAGCACTCAACCTCTGCTTCAATCTCCTCAATATTCTCCTCAGCTTCCTTGCAAATAATTGCATCACAGGCCATGTGACTTTCTTTTTCAAATTCCATCCTTGTCTCTAGTTTTCCTTAATATTATTCTATAGAAGTTGTCCATTGTAACTGAGTTGTACTCGTAACTCATCCATTTCTCTGTCAATATCCTCTTAACTCATTCTCTTTATGAGATTTTCTTTGGCATATTTATTTCCCTTTATGTGGCTTCTTTATGAACCTTCATAATGAGGATCAATAGTTATTTTCACTCCCCTTGTGAGATCCTCCTATTACATTGTGAGTTGCATCAAGCCTCTGTAGAAAATATCCTCATCTACTACCCAATACCTCTCCAAGATTTTCTCTCAAGCTATGGACTTTTGGTATTTACTGATTTTGTCTCCTAGAACCCTCTAAGCATCTCCTCTACTCCTTTGGATTTCTCACTCTTGTTCACCTTCCTTGAGAACTTCAATGGTTCTCCTCACTTCCAATCTTCAGCTAAAAGTGTTACAACACTCCTTGTTGTAAGGTTCTACCACAATATTCACTTGAGGGATCTACTTGCTTCTTATCACAACTCTACTGGCTTTAAGGATGCTACTATATCCTTATGTTGCTACCTGTTAATTAACACCAACGTTGTTAATTAAAACCCATAGATAAAATATTTAACTTGTACCTTCAAGATCTATTCTAAGATCTTGTCTTCCACATTCAATGCACTTGAATGGACAACTCTCTCTCACAACACTTCTAAAATTTCCTCATGTACTCCTCTGTACATTCTCTCTCTAAATTAAATCATATTCTTTGCTGCTATATTTTCAATTGCAAAATTACATATTTATCCATCCAATCTCAGAGAAAAATTGCATTGTGATACCAAAAATGAACTTTGTTCATTTAAGGTATTCGATCCCTTGCAATCAATTACACAGGAAAATTAAATTTTCCTCTCTGATACCAAAAATGATGACCTCCTGGCCTTTAATTCCCACGGGTGCAAAATTTAAAAATTGAATACTACAACAACTACAGTCTTGAGTTTCTCTCAATTATATTGTATGGCCCAAATCTTCTTCAAACATAGTATCATAAATTACTCTATTTGCACACCAGTCTTTAGCACTCGCAATCAAGTGAAAAATTATCATTGACCCATATGACCAATAGTCATGACCTTGGCTAATTATCCTAAGTGCTCAAATCCTAGTGCTAATATCCATAATACCTCTACCATAACCATGGAATTATACACTTAAGCAATTTTCCTTTGGCGCTTACCTCATATGACCTCGAGCTATGACCAATCATGAAACAACACCATGGCTTAATTCACCCAACACATTAGACTCATTTCACCCTTTCAATATGTGTTGTTGATCATCCCAGGATGGGCGATCCTGATTTCTCGTCGGAATGCTATAGTCAGGATTAATAAATAAGACCCTACTAAATGATTCTGAAAAGGTTTCCCAATGGATGGTGTAATCTTCTCCTGAGTGCATCTTGATGGATGGTCTGGATTTGATGTCCACTTCTCCTTTGTATGAGAGCCCCTCTATATAACTCTCGTAATATGCCACACTCTAAAACGTTATCTCCGATAGTATTTCACCTCCCTCTTGTACTCCGAACAATCAAACACTCTCCATGGTTAATCTATCATAATATCTATGGTCATCGATCAATCATCTTCACTTCCGCTACACCATGCCTTTGGCACAAACTCATATATGGATACCACATGTCTCCTACTTACTCATCGATCTGACTTCAACATGTCACTTGTTCATTATTCCATGTCACTGCCACATGTTCATACCTTGTTAGATGAAGCCAGGTATGGGTTTCTGTCATCTGCCACGTGTCATTTTTCTGTCTGTGGATCTATTCGGCTCCGAATAGATCTCAATAGTTCATCATTTTTCTTCCTTAGGAGTTCCTCCAACCTTTGGTTTCCACAGGATCATATAGCCTTAATTTGAGAACCAGTAAGTTGTCTCCATGCATCCATTTCATAGCCATTGTTCTGACTACTCCGATTTCATCTAGTCTATTAGTCGGAATTATACTGTTTCCAAATTTTGGATATCCATTTGATCACTTCCACGTGGAATATTGATATCCATTGATCTCTCTTCTCCCCAATCAACCTACACCATAGATCACAACTCCTAGTCAGAGTACTTTTCAATCAGACACTCTGAACATCAAATCCGAAGAACCTTTTATTGTTGCTTTGGAATCTGATCACAAGACTACTCCTCACTACTTATCTAAACCCAAGATCTAATATCGAACTTATATTCTTAAAATAGGAATGGGAAATCCTGTCATGATATTTGATGATCATGATCAACTGCTGAACTAGATCCAATGACTGTTGTTACTTCTTGCCTGCAAGGGGTTTAACTCTATCTTTGAAGGTTTTTGACCTTCGAATCTTCCTTGTCACAGAAAGAATTCAACTTTGTTCTTCCACGATATCCATGGGATTTAACCATGAATTCAATCAACTCGTTCTCACTTTGGATACATCGATCTCTTCGATGATTGATGGTTGGTATCAATCCAACCTTCCCTAAATACTTGATTCTGATTATGAACCTGCATACACACTTTTAAGATGGAAATTCTCTCTTGACAGACATTAACATTTGTAATATTCAATCCGCAGAGACTTAGCCTACACACAATTAACACAGATATTCTTGAACAAACAATTCCATACAACACTCAAAACAGAGTGATTATATTACATATTGTACATAGAATTTACAAAAGTCCTCTCCCCTTTGATGTCCTTTCACACTCTCATACTCTTTCCCTGATTCTCCATTCAATTGGTCACCACTTCTTGGCCTTTTTCTACATTCATTTGGCAACACCTACATGCTCCAAAACTTGCATATTTAACACAATGTTTTTGAACCAAAATTTGTTCAGATGATCTAGGTGGATATTGGTGGCCACTCACCTATTCCAAATTCCAACTAGATAATCTTAATAGTTTTCAGTTCATCACATTTCTCTGTAATGGGGAAATTTCTTTGTAATTGTGGGTTCAACACTTTTGGGGTTGTTCCGAAGCTCTACACAACATTTAGGTGGATAATGGTGTCTCCCACCTATTCCAACTCTTTTATTTTGGATGTTTTCATGTCAGTACATATTTTTGTACTTCTAGGATCATTTTGGGGCCTTAAACAATGTTTTTTTGGCTTGCCACAGTCAAACTATCAATAAAGTTAGATATTAACAACATAATGTGTATTTCTCTAAAAGACCTTTCCAACGGGATATCAAATGCCTAAAACAGAGATCGTATGAAAAATTTACGACCTTAGGAAGTTGATGTACTAACTTACTCCAACGGGGCCCACATGACTTTTGGTGCTTCATCTCCTAGGGTTAGGTTTTTGGATGTCTAGGGTTTTTTCATTCATGTTTATTATAAAATGTCCTTCAAAGCCTCATTGTACTCATCTTCTTGCAAATGAGTGTGGTTGTCACATCTCTTCTCAGAGATAAAGCTGCCACCATTATAGTGAGTCTTGCACTCTGTATTTTTATAGTCTCTCTACATTTCTTTCATTAATAGAAATCATGTATTGTTGTATTTCTCTGCTTCTGGTAATATTTATGTGTATTCCATTGTAATATATTTTCTTTCATTTCGTTTTGAAAATAATTTGGATAAGTGGTATCAGAGCAGGCTGGTCTTGATCGTTTTTCAATGCATGTCCCCAACGAGGTCCAAGTATATAAAGTTAGGTCTTGATATTTTCTCTCTTGAGGAAAGTCACTCTCAAATTCCCAAGAAACCCTCCATGGTAGAAGAAAATAAAAACGATGGAGAAAAAGATTATATTAACATGTTTCTTTAGCAAGCTCTCGCGCGACAAAGAGACGAAATGATGAAGAATTTTTCCCACATCCTTCAACACCTTCTGATAGCAATAGGAAAATCTTCATCAAGCGACCACTTTGGAGGAGCTTCTCCCTTCAAGGTACAATTTAATTTTGATAGTCCCATATTTGAAGGTCAGATAGATGCAGATTCCTTAGAAAAATGGTTAAATCTCCTAGAAGGTTATTTCTCTGTTCACAATTTTTTTGATAGTGAAAATATCACCTTCTCACTCCTCAAGGCTCTCCCCCATGTCAAACATGATTGGGAAACTTACCGGGAGAAAATTTCCATAGAGGAATTTGGAATATATGGGGTCAAGCCCATTTGGAATTTTTTTGTGGATGCGATCAAGGAACAATGTTACCCTATTGATAACTATGAAGACCAGTACATGAGATGGACCACACTACGAAAAGAGAAGAGAAAAACAATGTTGGAGTTCACAAATACTTTCCATACCTTGTGCACCAAGATGGGTATCAAAGACTCCGAGCGGCATCTGTTTCTAAAATGTCGTGGGGTTTTGCATAGGTACATCCAAACTAAAATGGATTTCCTAAACATCTCATCATTGGGAGTTGCCTATCGATATGTTGTCAAAATCGAGCATACATTTAGGCACCAAAAAAAATGGGAGTTTGGGTCGGAAAATCCGCAACAACCAAAGCATGATAAAGATGGACCTAACCAACAGCCTTTCGACAACCAATCCAAGACATAGGAAAATAAGGGTAAAGGAAAGATGAGGAATGACACTGGGAAGTGGTGCGACTTCCACAAAATCCCCTAGCACAACATCGATGAATGTCACTCGAAATAGTCATTGGTGGTCGAGGTCAAAGTGTTGGAGTTACTTCACACACACCTAGGATTTATTTTTCCTAAGGTTATTCCTTGTTTATTAGTCATAATTAGTCATTATCCAGTCTCCCATATTTTAGGGGAGAATATTCCACCTGGAGAATATTCTCTTTCAATTGACACTTTAGTTTGACTAGTTGAGTTGATTTTAGATGTTTCATTGGTTTTTTCACCATGCAACATTGGGATCATCACCAACTCACTAGTACTCTTTATTCAGTCAGATAACTGAAGACTAGTTGACTAGTTAACTCAGGTAGGTGGCAGTTCACTCCCGTAACTGCCTGAGAGACTAGACTAGGTGACAGTTTACTCTTGTAACTGTTGGTGTGTGTCTAGATCAATCTAGACCACGACTATGGCTCATTAGTTACTAATTTATCCTATATATATTGTAAAGTATTCACTCTTTGAGTGTGGAATACGGTTAATGAGAATTCTTCCATTCTTTCTATCTTGCTTCTTCTTTCTCAATTTCTTTCTGCAAATGTGTGTAGTATTTTCTAGCTAGATCTATTATGTGCAGGTTCAACACATTTACATGGTATCAGAGCTGACGGAATGCTAAGAAAAATCTACACCAAAATTGTTTGCAGGTACAAAAGATTGAAGACAACAAAAAGATGGATTATTCGCCGGAAATACTTCTCACGCCTCATAACCATTTGGAATGGAAGCCAAAAAATCTGCTTCATCTTAGATGCAGAGGCTTGTACTAAATAACCATGGAAATGGAAGTACATCCTGATTCTGTCGATGAGAAAAATGATTTTCTCAATAGACAAGATATGGCCATAGGAAGTATCGGCATGTTTGTTTCTCCTGAACTTTTCCATCAAGTATATGAAGAATCACAAGGATTAACTCCAAATGAATTATGGACCAGATTGGAGGTTCTATTTGGAAATAAAGAATAT
>JASDQU010213031.1:0-18509 GCA_032191745.1 Picea mariana
CCACTTCTTCTTTGATAAATTTTGCTAGGTCATTCTCTGCAAGGATCAGACCGATCCTATACTTCCAGGCACGGAAGTTGTCTATGCCTTCTAGTTTCTCAACAAGCTTTGTGCTTGCAGACATCTTGTACTTGAGGCTACGAAAATGACCAAAAATTGAAAATGCTTAAAATCATATTTTGACCTTACCAGGAGGTGCGCTTGGCTGAGGCGAGTAGCCTGGTGTCCTTAGATCTGAGAAAATCCAATTTTTACCTCGTCAAATCTAATCTGCGGATTTCTGGACTGGTGCTTCTGGTACTCTGGTACTTCTGGTACTGGTTTTTTGGTACTTCTGGTACTTTTGTGAAACTAGGGTTTCACTTTCCAGGAGATCCAGCCACTGAAAAGGTGCGCTCTAGGTGCCAAATTGATCCTTGGGGGAGGGCGCAACTTTCTAGGTGGTTAGGGAGCTGAAAAGATTGACTTTTGCAAAACCCTAATTTTTGGGTACGGTAACAGTGACGTTTTTCCTCTTGCAAAATATGTTTCCTTTAGGTTGGCTCTGATACCATGTTAATGTTTATGCCATTATTATAGTTCTTTGCATTTCAATAGATAAGAGCATCATAAGAACAAGATCACTGAGAAATACACATTCACAAGAGACACAACATTTATCCTAGGAAACCATCTAGGGGAAGAAAACCCAGCAAAAACTTCCTTATCATAAATTGCTAATACAATGTTCAAGAGATAACTCAAACCAATACAGATAGTCCTCTCCAAGAGATGCACCACTCTTATTCTCCTCTCTCCAACTGGTAATTGCAGCTTGCCTCATAAGAGAATGAGCAAGTGAGTTGTTTGATAAAGTGAGGCGCTAGCCTCCTATATATACAACACTGGCACGTGTGTTTCACTGGCAGGGCCGACCTCTCACTCTGGGTGGGTAAACCCACCTTTAATTTAATTCTGGGTGTTCAATAATAACTGTTGGGGCCGACTTCTTATTCTGCCTATTACAATTGTCCGATGACCAATCTGCAAAAGGGGATTTGGTCCTAATACAATTACCGACATGATTAATCCACAATGGGATTAATCTAATGAATAAAATAATAAGAATACTCTTCACAGTTACATTATTTCAACAAGAAGGGACCTTTACCTAGCCTTTTATCCTTTAACTTCTCAAAACCCCAAGTCACCGAGGACGTCTCCCCTGAGCCTACCACCCTAAATAGAAAGAGACATCCTATTGAGGTGACAATGATAGGATAGTCTCCCGTTACGCTAATTTTCTCCTCTTTAAACCTTTCCTACTATCAAAGTACAAATTGTGTGATAACAGGGTCGTGGATGTTTCTCTATTGGGATTTTACCACATAAAAACATTAGTGTGTTGATCTTTGATTTGGTTGTGTGAGTGGTTACTGAAGGTGTTCATCCTCTATTAAAATACATGTGTTGTCGAACAATTAATTATTCTGATGTGTATGTAGGAGCCAAGTGAAATGTTCAAGAGATACAAAATAAGACATCCATCAAGTTATTGCAGCCATATAATGCATTAAAAATAAAATCTGATCAATAGGAATAGCCTTCTATTGAATGAACAACCCCTTAGCACATCAGGATTTAGATCTGATACAAAAAGAATGAAAGAGGGTTTTAAAACCACACATAAACCCCTCTTTTCGCAAGGAACTTCCCACCAAATAAGAAAAACTCGGCATCGGCAAAACATCAGCAAAGGTCCTGAAAACATAGCCTCGGAAAAAATCGAAAAACCTCGGCAAACATTAAAAAATACATAATTTATTCATTTTTTTTCAAAATTTTAAACATTTTTCAATATATAAAGAAACAACAACATCATATAAACACATAGGCACATAAATATGGAGAAATAACTGATATATATGATATAGTGGATGCCAAATAAAAACCTATACATCAAAGTCATTATTGAAAGTATGAAACCAATACCAAATGACATCAATGATCACTTATATAAATGTATATGTCCCAAAACTAGTAACTAGCTATATGATATCAAATTATCAATTCCCTCTCCCCCTTTTACGAGAAACAATCAAGGGTTGTTTTCCAGGCCTTGAACTAGAGGTAGAAGCTCCTAGTCGTGCATCAATGCTGTATGGAGGACTAGCTACTCCAATATGTGTAGAAAGTGGTGTTCCAATTTCAACTAGCTCATTATCCTCTATGGTGTATGGATGAAGCTCCTCCTCCTCCTCCTCCTCCTGTTGTTGCTGCTCCTGCTCCTAGTACCCTTCCTCTAACCATGCAAGGGCCTCATCCAAGAGAGGCACCTAAACCTCCACCCTCCACTTAGACAATATATCAATATTGTCCAAAGAAATGGCATCCACTTCTAGCTCTTTTATATCTACTCCACCACAAAAATCCAAAACATTTGTGGATGAATTCACTACCCTACCTTTGCACACCTCAAATATGCTTGATGGCCTCCACAAACCTCTTCCCTTGCTTCTTCACACAAAATGCAAAACACAATGAGCCAAAAAAAACCGAATTGGGCTTTTTATCCCGCGACCTAGGCATAACAAGCAATTTTTTTTCCGAGTTTTCGCCGATTTTTTCAAAAAATAACGATTTTTGTTTTTCAAAAAGTCGACGCAATCAAAAAATAGTGATTTTGGCGATTTTTGTCGATTAATCGACGATTTTTTCTACTATGTTGCCCACTATAATAAGAAAAAACAACCCTCTACAGAAATAAATGGCAGCCTTACATACATAAGCTTAGTGAAAAGGAAGATGGAAGCTGCAATTTCTCAAACCCTTCCCCCTTCACCTACAATTACAAAGTCTTTAGCCTTGGGGAGGACTTCATCCTCTTGAACTTTTGCCTTGCTAATGAGAGTTATTTTCCTTTTATAGTTTTCAACTAAGTCACCTGACACGACCCTTATGGGCCAAGTGTCCGTATCCACGGTGTCATTGTGATGAAACAATACGATATGTGTCAGACACCACTTCAACCTGTGTCATGAGATAAGGACACATCATAAAACCGTGTCAAACACCATTCTAAGGACGTGTCACAATTGTACAACACATGCCCTTCGTAAAGCAGGCCATGGGAGGTTAAAAAGGGTTCTTTTCTTGTCTTTTAGTTGTTTCATTAATTTATATGCCCGTGGAGGAAGTCAGATTTATCATTTCAGCCATCAGTTGATTTGTATGAAGTATCTTTTTTGGAGTTCATGATGTATAACGTGTCCCCCGTGTCCTAATTTCGAGGGTCATTGTGTCCGTATCGGATACTCGTATTCCTATGTCCTACATGTCTCGTGTCTTCGGGTCAGGTGACTTAGGTTTTCAATCTCCAACCACTTCTCAATAAAATATCTTTAGAAAATACTAGAAGCCTAAATAAAATAGTATAAAGAAAATACTAGAAGCCTCTAGGGAAGAGCACTCCTCTAAAAACTTCTAATAAAATATTATTTAGAAACCCCTAGAGATTTATCCTCCACACTTTCTTCTAATAATTTATTTTTAAAAATGTAATGTCCCTTTCCAAATAGGATCTCCAGAGAGGAGGCGTAATGGTCTAAACAGCCCCGTTAGACTATAGCCAGGGCTAGAAAGAGGTAAACAGGGTTACTAGAGGTCACTCCATCCAAGGGTGTTACAATTTGAAAGTGACATTGAGCTAAAAGTGGCTTAAAGCGCTTTTAAGCCAACTTGAGCTAAAAATAGAACAGACGAGCTAAAAATAGAGTCAACAAGGAATTAGGGTTGTAGACAGCTATAAGAGAAGGTAAAGCGACCTAATTCATCATTATGCATAGTTTGACTTGTCAATGAGGAGAGAGACGCATCTCAAGAGAGATAGTTCAGTGGATTCCAGAAGGAATACACCAATGGCTGATTTCGGTGTTGAGAGACACACCCTAGTCACTGGGGAGGTCACATAGGTCTTCCATCAGTCTTCAGCAATAGTTCTACAGGATTCAGCAGCAAGGGCGCACTTGCTTAGGAAGAGGGCGCAACTTCTGAGGAGGTTTAGTGGATCAACTTGTCCCATTCAGGGAGAGTTCAGAGATTCCCCTCTGACCCAGTTGAGAGGAAGGCCAGGCACATCTTTTGCCTGGTTTCTCGTCAGATTCCGACAGAGAAACCATCTGGGGCGCATTTTCCAGACATTAGGAGTACGACACTTGGGGAGGACACATTCAGGGTTCTCGAGAGATCATCAGATCAGATCCAGAGAAACCCTTCCAACCCATTTCACATTAGGCCAGGGCGATCAGTTTGAGACACATATCAGCCAATTCCGACGGTGGAATCACTAGGGTGCAGTTTTCCAGTAGGAGAGGGGCGCATTGCCCCAGGGGAATCCATCCGAGGTCCAGAAACACCAGCAAAGAGGTTGGTCAGTCACCAGGACTGAGAGGGACAGCAAGGCGCACTGTTTGGGACAGATTCCAGGCCGATCCGAGAGATCTATCCATCAAGGAAAACTTTCTGAACTTGCAACACTTATTGTGTGAGCTGCCATAGCTCCAGATCATCCATTGATCCCGCAGTGTTCATCTATTATCGGGTATTATTGTTTAGTTTTCTTGTTGTATCCCGACTAAGATCCTTTTGTCATTGATCTAGCTGAGTGATTCATTTTATTCAGTTGCATTCRGCATCTGTACTCGGCAGAGATATCATAATATAAGCTCTGCAATCTTCTGTCATAATTGTCATTTGTATGCTCATTTATATGTTGTAAACCATTGATCATACACATATCAGCAGAGATTCCTAGACTAGCCGAATCTGGGATATTACAGTGGTATCAGAGCTTTAGTCCTGCCAGCCTGTGACTAAAGACGATGAGTGCAGCAGAGGACCAAGGGGGTCATGAGCACGTAGGTGACGAATATGTCACTTACAACATACACAAGGAGGGAAGACCTAGATCTGATTTCCCCCCTTTTCCTCCCAGCTTAGAGGAAGAGGAAGAGGTGCACAAGGAAGCAGAGAGAAGGGCAGAGCGTGAGGCTGAGCATGAGGCAAAGAGGATGTTAGGAGACAGATATGAGAGACCAGAGAGAAGTGGTAAGGCCCCCATGGAACCAGAAGCAACCTTCATGCAGGTACTCAACGATCTGRTAGTCAGTCAACAGGCCATGGCTCAGTCTTTGGCGCAGATGACTGATAGATTGGCTATAGTGGGCACACAAGCCCCACATGCAGCACATGGGAACTCAGGGGAAGGAAGTTGACCCCAGTCACCTACTCGCACATAAATCTCTTCGAGTAGGATTCCCAGGCCATTGTTCCCCARTTTCCAGAGGGCAACCCCCGCAGCAACATAGCAATCGATAGCATAGAGGCCGCTCACTCAGGTGGAGGACATTGCATAGTACAGGAGGGAATATGCTGCATTGGGCTGTGACTTCCATCAGGACATGACCCTAGTCGAGTATTTTGGACTCAAAATTAGGAACCGCCCCAAAGAGGACAGGAGCAGCAACATGGACATAACATTGATTTCATCCGGAAAGTTGGTAAACTCACTATACCTTCTTTTGAGGGATCGTCCAAATGCACATCCAGAGCTTGGGTACAAAAGCTAGACATGTACTACAAGCTCAAACAGATGACCAAGACAAAAGCCATTAGTTTCGCTACCCTACACTTGGAGGGTGAGGCACATGAATGGTGGCATCATGGACTGGTGACGTTGAGTTCGGTATGACAGAGCTACTTTGCTTGGGCCACATCATTAGTGCACAGGGGGTATAGTTACACCAGGAGAAGATCAGGGCCATTCTAGATTGGCCAACGCCCAGGAATGTGACAGAGTTGAGGAGCTTCTTCGGGTTATGCAGTTATTGTAAGCGGTTTGTCAGGGGTTTTTCTCATCTTGGAGCACCACTGACGAATCTCACCAAGCATGGGGCTTTTATCTGAACCAATGAATCACAAAAATCCTTTGATCACATGAAGGAAGTCATGGGCACATGTCCAGTGTTAGCATTACCAGACTTCACTTTACCATTTGTACTAGAGTGTGATGCGTCTGGTGAGGTATCGAGGTAGTTTTGATGCAAGGAGGTCACCCCATTGTATTTGAGAGGAAGAAGCTCAGTCAACCCGAGAGGTTGTACTCCATTTATGACAAGGAAATGTTGGCAATCATGCATGCCTTGACCAAATTCAGACAATATTTGGTGGGAAGCAAATTCGTGGTCAAAACAAATCACAACAACTTGAAGTATTTCCTTGAGCAAAAGGACCTCAATGAGCGCCAACAAAAATCGGTGACGAAGGTACAAGCATTCGACTTCGACATAGAGTATGTCAAGGGAAAGAACATTGTGACCGATGCGCTATCTAGGAGACCTATGACATGTTCTTTGATGGAGATTTCAGCATATTCGAAATCCCACTTGTTAGTAGAATATTCCAAGAACAAGTTTGCTTGTGAGGTACTGGATGGACAGATTCAGGATGACAGGTACAAGGTCATTGACGATGTCATATTCTACAAGGACAGAGTCTACTTAGTACTAGATTGAGGGCTCAAGAAGAAGATCCTTGCAGCAATTCATGATTCACCACTAGCAGGCCATCAAGGGTTTTCCAAAACCTACAGGAAGATCGGGGAGAGGTTCTCATGGAAGGGCCTCAAATAGGACGTTATGCAGTACATCAGTGAGTGTGTGAGTGTGTGACTTGTCAACAGAACAAGTAAGAGCATACGCTTCCAACAGGGCTACTTCAACCACTTTCCATTAAAAAGCAAAAATGGGAGACCATATCGATGGACTTCATCACAGGCCTACCCAAGGTCCAGGGTAAGGACTGCATCACAGGCCTACCAACGGAGTACAACACAGTTCAGGTAGTTGAGTTATTCTTCAGAGAGGTCTTCAGACTTCATGGGTTGCCGAGGAACATCATCAATGACAGGGCCAGTCGATTTATTGGGACATTCTGAAGGGAGTTGTTTAGATTGGTGGGGACAGAGTTGACACCCAACACGAGCTATCACCCTCAGACAGATGGGTAGACCGAGATTGTCAACAAGTGGGTTAAAGGGTATTTGAGGAACTATGTGGGTGAACAGCAGAAAACATGGGTCAAGTGGCTACATTTAAGGGAGCAATGTTACAACACCACTTTCCACATGTCCATTGGTATGACACCCTTCCGAGCATTGTATGGGTATGATGCTCCCACTTTGATAGACTTGGTTTTTGCGGAGATCAGAGCTCCCAAGGCCAAGGATTACATCACAGAGAGTCAGGAGATTTTCGAATTGCTAAAAGAGAACCTGCAGACAGCACAGAATCAACAGAAGATGAGTGCGAACAAGCACAGGATAGAGCGCAGCTTTCAGGTTGGGGATTTGGTTTTCTTGAGACTCCAACCTTACAGACAGTCATCTCTGAAGAAGAGTGGGGCCGAGAAGCTCAAGCCCAGATTTTATGGACCTTACAGGATCATGMGTGGAGTAGGCTACGTTTCTTATGAGCTAGAGCTTCCAGAGGGGAGCAAGATTCATAACATGTTCCACATATCTTTCCTTAAGAAGGCGTTGGGACAATTCATCAGCACATCAGAGGAGCTTCCCCCATTGGATGAGGAGGGGCAGTTGGAGTTTGTTCCGRAGGAGGTACTCGAGTTTTGAGGGCGAAAACTGAGGAGCAGGGTCATCAGAGAGTGTTTGATCAGATGGAGAGGGCTTCCAGTAGAGGATGCTACTTGGGAGTGCGAGCAGGTGTTGCAACACCCTGGATTGGTATTGCTTGAGGACAAGCAATTTCAGGAAGGGACGACTATAATGTCCCTTTCCAAATAGGAGCTCTAGAGAGGAGGCTTAATGGTCTAAACGTCGTTAGACTATAGCCAGGGCCAGAAAGGGGTAAACAGGGTTACTAGAGATCAGTCCATCCAAGGGTGTTATAATTTGAAAGTGACATTGAGCTAAAAGTTGCTAAAAGTGCTTTTAAGCCAACTTGAGCTAAAAATAGAACAAACGAGCTAAAAATAGAGTCAACAACGAATTAGGGTTGTGGGCAGCTATAAGAGAAGGTAAAGCGACCTAATTCATCATTATGCATAGTTTGACTTGTCATTGAGGAGAGAGGCGCATCTCAGGAGAGATAGTTCAGTGGATTCTAGGTTGAATACACCAGTGGTTGATTTCGGTGTTGAGAGACAGCCTAGTCACCAGGGAGGTCACACGGGTCTTCCATGAGTCTTCAGCAGTAGTTCTATAGGATACAACAGCAAGGGCGCACTTGTTCAGGGAGAGGGTGCAACTTCTGAGGAGGTTTAGTGGATCGACTTGTCCCATTCAGGGAAAGTTCATAGATTCCACTCAGACCCAGTTGAGAGGAAGGCCAGGCACATCTTTTGCCTGGTTTCTCGTCAGATTCTGAAGGAGGAATCATTTGGGGTGCATTTTCCAGACATTGGGAGTGCAGCACTTGGTGAGGACACATTCGGGGTTCCCGAGCGATCATCAGATCAGATCCAGGGAAACCCTTCCAACCCAATTCACAGTAGGCTAGGGCGATCAGTTTGAGACACATATCAGTCGATTCCGACGGTGGAATCACTAGGGAACAGTTTTCTAGTAACAGAGGGGCGCATTCCCCCAGGGGGATCCATCCAAGGTCCAAACACACCAGTAGAGGGGTCGATCAGTCACCAGGACTGAGAGGGACAGCAGGGCGCACTGTTTGGGACAATTTCCAGGACAATCTGAGAGATCTAGCCATCAAGGCAAACTTTCCGGACTTGCAGCAGTTACCATGTGAGCTGCCATAGCTCCAGATCATCCATTGATCCCGCAGTTTTCATCTATTATCGAGTATTATCGTTTAGTTTGCTTATTGTATTCCGGCTAAGATCCTTTTGTCATTGATCTAGCCGAGTGATTCATTTTATTCAGCTGCATTTGACATTTGTACTCCACAGAGATATCATAATATAAGCTTTGCAGTCTTCTATCGTAATTGTTATTTGTATGCTCATTTATATGTTGTAAACCATTAATCATACACACATTAGCAGAGATTCCTAGACTAGCCGAATCTAGGATATTACAAAAAACCTCCTAGAAGCCTCCATTAAAATATTATTAAAATGTGCTAAAACCCTTCATAAAATATTATTTAAAAAAATTCTAGATTCCATCTTTTCCTCAATAGACTATCATTATTTAGAAAAATCCTAGATTCCATCTTTTCCTCAATAGACTATCATTAGAATCCTCCTTGAACCTTCTTTTCCATAAAATATGTCATAACTATCCTCATAACCATCCTATAATGTGGAGCACTCCTCTATAAATGTGCCTTTGACTTTGTGAATCATGCCAAGATGCCAAATGGTACCTCCTTAAAAAGGGCACTCCTCTAAGAATGTGCCTTGACTCCCAAACTAATGTTTACATGCCACGTCTTCATTATATGGTAGGGCACTCCTCCTCATAGATGCTTTGACCATCAACTATGCCATTAAACTCTCCAATATCTCCTCAAAAGGTGGATGCTCTTCTTCATGTGTGTAATCTTGCTAATGAAATGTACTAATTAGTCCATATTGCCTCCAAATATGTAGCTCATGCTTTTGAAGTGTGAAGACATCCCAAGGAACCCTCCAATGCATCAAAATATGTAGCATCTCCTTCAAATATGTAGAAAGCTGCCCCAAAAGGTGAAACTAAGATGTCCTCCAAATCACCATTCATCGCCAAAGGATTCACACCCTTATCATTGTATTGTTGAGAAAAGAAAGCCTCCATAAATAAATGAACCATGCATTTTCAAGCAGTAAAACTGCCTAAGTGTAAAATATGAATGTAGTTTTATTTTGTTATAAGTGCAAACATAGACGCATTTGCATATAACCATATAATTTGTGGAATAGAATAGGGGTCAATAATTGATTGCATGTAAGATTATTTTACGATAGAAGAGACCATATGGTACTCTCATGTAGAGTTCATATTTCTAACATTTACAAGTCAATAATGTTTGTATAAGCTGGTCACTTTATATGTTAGTGACAAGTGACTGATATAACATAAATAGTTGAAGTTGAGGATTGGTTGTTAAACCAACTTAACCCAAACCTCAGCAAATTTCCGAATGATTAATTTGCAATAATTTAAAAAAAATCACTATTTTCCATGTTCACGTGAAACGCATGAGGCAACCTTCACACAATGATAGCTAAAAATCACTATTTTCCATGTTCACATGAAAGACATGAGGCAACCTCAAGCAACAATAACTCAAGTTGTTGGTGATGGAATCAAAATCCATCAAATATCAATTTAAATATGGGCATGAGGTTTATGGATATGGACTTCTTGTGAAATGAGAAATGATTTTTTCTCCTTCAATGAGACACATGCTACAAAGAAGATCATTTAGCAGTGATAAATCTGTTGTGAGGCCCTGATTTTTCCCCAAACAATGTGTTACAAAGAAGAAAAGTCGATTACTCTTGCAAAGGGCCATGACGAATTGATTAGTGGTGAAGGGGCACACTGTGATGCACACAACACAGGTCCACCAAAAAAGGAAGGAAAGTCAAATCAGTGTTGATGATCCCAGTTCCTGGAAGAAGAATGATGTTGTTGCGACAAACAAATATAACTGAAAAAGCGCCTAAATTAGGCAAAGTATGTAAAAAATCAGTAACAAAAGCACACACACACAGATTTTTTCACACACTTAGCAAACTTAGATTTCTGTCTTAAATGAACATAACCCACATCACAGTTATACTTCAAAAGTAGAAACACACGTTACTAAGTACATTTGCAACGGAAAATAACAATGAACAGTAGTGACATAAGCATGTGCACATCCAGAAATTTTGGCAACCGGCCAGGGAAAACCCCAACTTGGGGAAATCCACTGAGAGAGATTTTATTTCAGCTTCAGGAAGAAAATTCAAGCTACAATAGTAAATAATGGCAGCAAGAGACAACTTATAGGCACCCAACAGTCCCCCCCTTTTTCTGTCTTGAAATCTGTGCCCCCCATCCATACTGGTGTACGGCCCTCTCACTGAACAACTAAATAATCATGCTAACAGTCTGTTGTACAGACTATACAGGACAATCCTTCTGCAGCAAAGAAATCCCCTAACTCGCCTCGAAAATTAAGCCAACAACCAGCCTCAAAATATGGTCATTTCTCCTTGCTGTACGGACTGTATGGATCCGTACAGTACGGCCTCCAACAGCAGCAGTATTCCCAACACCTCTCACACAGAAAACTCACTTGGGAAATGTGCCCAATATCTCTTGAAAACTGTGCCAAACCTAGCTGCAAACAAATTCTTCATTACTCTCTCAAAATCTCTCAAAGCTTGTCTTGCACACTACACTAGGCTTACTCTTATAACCTGAAAGTGACTTTTCACCTTCCCCATCCCTAAATCCAATGGCCAAGATCTAATATTTCCTTTACAAGATCAAGGGACATGATTCATTCCCTCCAAAATAAATCACTTACATGTATTAAAGTAAAATTCCACTTTATGACATAAGTGCACTTTATGACATAAAATCACTTTAATAAAATATTAGAAAGGACACTTTACAAAAAGTCACTTTATTACAACTTTATAAGACGCCTATTACAAAGTCAAGTGCCTAGTAGTGCAAATGCAAGGTCATTTCCGCATACAAGACAAAACATGTTGAGTACCTCCCAAGCTATAAAAGCTAACACTCCCTCTTAGTGAGGGATGTACTCACTGCCATCACCATCACCTGGTCTTGTCCTCACATCCATCACACTATTAGCAGTATGAGCTCCCTCTAAACCTGGAGCCAACCTCAACACCTGCACATAACTCGAACTTGAAGATCTCCTCCTGGAAACCACTCTGAACCGTGAGCTCCTAGGAGAATCCACTCCACCCTGAACTTCTGTCCATTCACACTAGTTGAGCCTCCTGTCGAGGCTCAGAAGAGAGTCTCTCTCTTCCCTCGGACATTGAGACTGAATCCTTGGGCCCACCACAGTCTCAGGAGCCTCCTGCTCCTCATCTAAATCATCTCCAAATGTAGGTTGTCCTCGCACAACATACAACCTATCAATCCGATCACCAATCAATTGTGGCTCGACCAGGTCCACTCCCTCTCTGTAGATAAATACATGTCCACCCTTGAACAATGCCTCATATCCATCATCTCCCAAGGCTGACATCGAGAGCAGGTTAACCCTTAGCCCTGGTACAAACAAAACTCCATCAACCTCTAGGAGTTCTCCAAAATCGAGTCGGAATCTGACCCTTCCAACTCCACGTGTTGCTCATGCCATTCCCCCTTCACTTTCAACGAGTCGGTCTGGACCTATCTCTGTGCTACTAAGGAATATACACCATATTCCTGTCATATGACATGAGGCTCCACCGTCAATGATCCATCTAATGTCACTCACAAATCCAATACTCTTGACACTTGAAATGAGAGTGAGCAAGGAGTATTCCCTATCAAACTTGTCCGCAAAATCCTCTACTGCCGTTGTCGCCGCTACAACTGGCCCTTCCTCCTTCTTATTCTTCCTCTCTGGACACTAAGTTGCAAGGTGGCCATACTAGTTGCAGACGAAGCATCTGACTTTTCTCAAGTCTTTCCCAGAACTCCCCTTCTTCTTACTTTTTCTCTTTGTCACAAGAGCCACATTCTCTCCATCAGCTCCATCTTCCTTCTATCACTTGCTCTGAGATCCTTCCTGGATCTCCTCTTGAGTGAAATCGTCCTACAGTCTACTCCAATCTAGAAGATGTTCTCAACCCACCACACACTTCACAAAGACTTCCCATTCCTTGGTGAAGCCTTTCAAGGCTATCCTCACCAACTCTAAATCTAAATGACCTCCCCAACTGCAACAAACTCATCTTTCACTTGAGCTACCTGTATAAGATAAGATGCCACACTCTCACCCTTACCCATCTTAGTATCATGCAATTTGTCCTTCAAGGCCATCTTATGGTTTTCATTCTTCGCCTCATACAAGTTTTTCAGTGTCTCCCACATCTCATAAGTTGTCTTCTTCTCAACCAAGTGTGGGATAAGGTGGTCCTTCACCCCATCTTGAATAAGCCTCTGAGCTTTGGCCTCCTTTACCTCATGTAAATCCAAAACTATAGGGTCTGTTGTGGGAACAACAACTATGGTGCTAACAAAGCTCCAAAGTTTGTTCTCCCTGAGAACGACTGACATCCCAACTTTCCATTGCAAATAGTTGGAAATCCCATCCAACTGGTCCTCATACCTGATGCAAGCAGCCATCTCCCTATCAATTGTTCAATGGAAAACAAACAACCAAGTTTCCCCCTCCAAGTCCCTACCAAAATAGCACTGCTCACTATAACACAGAGCACCTGCTCTGATACCATGTAGAAAATCAATAACAAAAGCACACACACATAGATCTTTTGTCACACACTTAGCAAACTTAGATTTCTGTCTTAAATGAAAATAATCCACATCACAGTTATACTTCAAAAGCAGAAACACGCATTACTAAGTACATTTGCAGCGGAAAATAACAATGAACAACAGTCACATAAGCATGTGCACATCCAAAAATTATGGCAACTAGCCAGGGAAAACCCCAATTTGAGGAAACCCATCGAAAGAGATTTTATTTCAGCTTCAAGAAGAAAATACAAGCTACAACAGTCAATAACGACAGCAAGAGACAACTTACAGGCACCCAATAGTCCCCCCTTTTTCTGTCTTGAATCTATGCCCCCAAATCCGTACTGATGTACAGCCCTCTCACTAAACAACAACTAAATAATCATTCTAACAGTTTGTTGTACGGGTTGTACAAGACGGTCCTTCTGCAGCAAAGAAATCCCCCAACTCGCCTCGAAAATCAAGCCAACAACCAGCCTCAAAATTTGGTCATTTCTCCTTATTGTACGAACTATACGGATCTGTACAATATAGCCTCCAACAACAATAGTATTCCCAACACCTCTCACACAGAAAACTAATTCGGGAAATGTGCCCAATATCTCTTGAAAATTGTGCCAAACCTAACTGCAAACAATTTCTTCCTTACTCTCTCAAAATCTCCCAAAGCTTGTCTTTCACACTACCCTAGGCTTACTCTTATAACCTGTGTTGTCGTCCTTATACACACTTGCAAACGTGAGCTAAGTCCTGCTCACTTAGTGTGTCCTTGGAGGCACAATGCCTAGGTTCAAAGCCCACGCTGTCACTTTGGCTTGAACCTCTTCCATCTAGGCTTACTCCTAGGGAAGCCAAGGGGGGTAGACCCTAGTTACTAGATGTGATTAACGTTATGTTCTAGGAGTTGGTTTTAATTAGTTACAAGGTTGGGAGGATAGACTAACCTATGATGCAAACGTAGCAAATGCAAGATGCAAGATTTATCTATGTCAAGCAAGCCCTTTCCTAAGTCAACTAAGACTAGTGCCTAAGGTTGGGCAAAGGGGTCAACTAATGTTTGAGGGAGTTTGATTACAAAAGATTTACAAATAAAACAATGATTACAATTACTTCACAACAATGTTAGATACAAATCCACAATTTAGATACAAGATGAATAGATGATACAATAGATACAACAAGAATATCTAAGAATTTCAAAATATAAGGATACAAAGAGGCAAATTAACCATGTGTTTTAATGTGCAATAAGTAAAGGATTTCAAAGCATGGATATCATCAACACATTAAGCCAAGCATGCCCCAATAACACTTACTCTATTGGACTGGTTTTCAATGGCAACCACAACATTCAAGAACCAACAAGAAGATGCCTCCAAATGGGATGCGCTATCTCTTGAGGGATCACACCATAAAGAACACTTAACAAATAAATTGGAAAGCTTGAAAGAACAAGTGCTCAACAATACTTAAAAGATTGACACTTAGATAATTAATCCACAAAGAAGTGTACTTGCATGTAAAAATGAAAGAGATGTGTGCTTGCAAGAAAAGTTTTAAACAACCATAAGATGTGTTATCCATCAAAGTTGCACTAGGATGGACTTCCAGCAAGCTGCCAAAGTTTGAAAATTATTGTTCAATGTTCAGAGTTCAAAAGTTCAGCCGGTCATAAAGACCACATTTTTCTCTTTACATTTCCATAAAAAATTGTAATAAGAGATGTTGCATAATGAACTTGTAAAAGGTCTTAGCCACCTTAAGTCCTAAACGTGAGTTATACTCTGGAGTGTTTTTTCACTTACTAATTATATTTTGTCGTTTTCAGGCAATTTATAATTTATGAGTTTTTTCACTCAATCCCTCCAGAGCTGGAGCATATGCCCATGGTTAGGCTTGAGCATGGATCTAAGCCTAGTGTTTAATGTATATTACCATGCTAAACATTCTCCTAGAGTCTTATGGAAATGTACTAAGTCCCCCTTAAGATTTTTTAATTTTTTCAGTTAATTAAAAAATTGCCAGAATTCGGCAATTTTAATTAAAAAATAAAGATGTATTAAAAAAGTGGTACTAGGGGACTTAATATGCCATGGGGATGCTCATTTTTGGACCTAGAACACCCATATTACCTAAGTACCCACTTGTTTGAGTAAAATTAGTGATTTTAATCACTTTAAATTAATTTTACTCCAAAAAACCCAAAAAAATCAAATAAAATCATAAAAAAACAGCAAGGGCAAAAATAAAGGAAACATGTGGGGACATGTTGGGGGCAAAATAAAATCTCAAAAGTCAAGGTGGTGGTCAAAGGGAACAAACTCGATTTGATTAAGGATTGATTGGTGATGTATTATCAAGTTTTAAACATGTGCATTTTGAGAAGTGCGCCACTCTTGGAGAGGTGGCGCATCCTTGAGTGGGCAGCCCACCATTGTGAGAGGTGGCGCATCCTTGGACCTTCAAAATCTGCAAGTTGGCATCTCTTTTAGATATGGGAGAGGTGGCAGCCCCTCATCCCACACTTGGCACTACTCCACTCTCCAAGTGGTGCGCCCCCTTCACCAAGTGGTGCGCCCTCCTCCATTGGGCATTTCACCCTTTGGCTATATATTGAAGCATTTCTCCCATTTGCGAGTTAATTGGAGCTTTGGGAAGAATTGCTTGTGTATCATTGCTATTGTAACACTCTTTCTCATATTGGAATAAAAGAAGACTTTGGAGGTCAATTTGGTGGATTGGCCAAGTGTGTGGATGCTTATGTGTATGAGGTGATATTATTTTATTGCTTATTGCTGTTATATTTTGGTTAATGTGGCCTTATAGGAGTACTATTACTCAATAGGGTAAGATCACTAAGTTAGTTTGATTAGTTATCTTGCTATTTATTTACTTGAGTGATTTTAGATGCAATACTTGTTTGGTTTAACATATTGTGTTGTAAGATCTCTCTTGTAAGGTGATACCATATTCTAACCCTCTCTTTGCAAGCAACCGAAGTAATTGATACCTCAACTTGGAGAAGTGGATGATCTAGCTTGACTCTTCCTCTCTTCCAAGTCCTTTGAAGAAGATCCCTCTACAATTCATCAAGAAGGACTCCATTGCCCAACACTTTGTCGAATTGTGTAGAATTTAACTTAGAAAATTTTGTAGATTGTTGCTAATAACCAAAGACACTCTTAAAGTGTTTTTGGCCATCTTGTATACTCTTGTGTTTGTTGTTTTGTGCAGGTCACTAAATAAACAAGGGGAGATTCTGTCAAAATTTGGCGGATTAGGAGCATTTGGGACATTCAAAAACATCCTACGCTTTCCTAAAAATTTTGTATAAGTTGTAACACCTTGATCCATTGTTGTAAGGATCCAAAATCCTTGAAAAGATCTAAAGACTCTTAAAAGAGCACTTGTAACTGAGCTAATAAAATAAGTGAAGCTAAGGAGGCTTCACTTTTCTTCTTTTCCCCTCAAGGGGGGAACCCGTGTGGTTGTGTTTGCTTCAGTTTCGTACATAGTTTATTTTTGCTTAAAGTCTAAATTTATCTCATGATCTAAGGACTAAGTAAAGGAATCAAATCTTACAAGTCTCAAAGCATTACACAACATTTAGATTAGTTTTCCTTTTGCAAAATAGAACACTAATTGCTAGATTAGTTTTATTTCTCGCATTTTTCAATTTGGCAAATAAACCATCCCCTCAGCTCCTCGAAAGAGGCCTGGTCAGTGTGGATTAGTAATTAGTCTCACATTTCATTTCAGTACTTTATTTCTAGTTTAAAATAAACAAATTCCCCTCAGCTCACAGTGCGGTTCCTGACCCTTCCAGTTGCGAGCTAGTCTCGATCTGCTGGAAGTAAGTTTCATACACGTTGTGCTAGTCAGTGGTTGATAGATTAATTAGGACAATATCTGAAGTAGTTAGCTTGATGCACAGGAAAACGCCTTGAAGTGACCTGCAAAGTAAGGCGGACCCTCTCGGGACCTGGCTTCCCACCCGTTTTGGACATCCAGCACTTTGAGTGAATTTTACTAGTGAGACCATTGGGTTTCGGTAAAGCTCTCCGCAAGTTTCCAAACAAAGAGCTAACCTCCAAGGAGGCCCAAATCATTTCACTAATTCAACATCAATTTATCCTAATAAAACACACGAACTACATTGCCCACGATTCACTTTAAGGCACTGGTCTCAATTTTCACACTCAGCAAAGCCACGGGCTTCTTTTTACATATTGGATATCGTATTTAAAGCAGTTTTAATTTTACTTGCATATAACAAACGTACTTGAGTATCCTTTTTATGCAAGTGTATGCTTGATGTTATATCGTGGATGAATAATTGGTTTATGTGTATTTCAATTTATGGTTGATTGTTGAATGAATAATAAACTCTTAGATTCAATTTCTTGTACTTAGCTTAGTTCAAGCCATAGTATATTTGTTAGGGACTACCCCCCTTGGCTTCGCTAGGAGTTGGACTAGACGGAGGAGTTGAGGATTAGGTGACAGCACCTTAACTCTCGCTTGCCCCTAAGGACACACCGAGTGGATTGAAGATTTCTTCCACATCTCCCAGGTGTGTATAAGGCGGCAACAAGATGTACCAATGAAAGTAAGGTGTTCAAAAGCTTAGTAGATTAAAAGTTACTTAAAGATTGTTAAAGATTTTATTACCCTAACCAAGTGTCAAACCAAAATCCTCCTCCCCCTGTTACCAAATGGCTAATGGATGCTCAAGAAGTGAGGCAACGAGGCCTACCCTAGCTTCACAGATCAACCCTAAAGATCCAAGTACTCCCGGAAAGGATGCCGCATGCCGTGAGACCGTCCCCGACCTAGCACCTTTCGTTGCCTTCCTCAAACCCCATTTTAGATGGCGAAGATGGAGAATTTAGTTGTCCTATTAAGTCTAATATGTTATTAGGCCTATGGAGTAAGTATTTTAAGGTGTTTAAGAGTGTTTAGGTGACTTTTACTTGCCTAAAAATGATAAAAAAGTGTCAAACCCGAAACTTTAATCAGCCCTGTTATCCACCAGGTTGCACAAGCTGGATTGCCTGAAGAGCCGCCAAAGAAT
>JASDQU010213032.1:0-13369 GCA_032191745.1 Picea mariana
TCATTTTGTTCTTCCATTGGTTCTTTGATATCTACAAGTTCTCCAAAGTGATCCTTTCCAATCATTCCTCCTAATGGTACTTGAGGTTCCTTTGACAATTTTTCCACCTTTGATTCACTAAAATCTCCTTTCCTCAAGCCAACTTCTTGCATTTCATCTGGAAGAGATGGAATAGCATTAATTCTTTGTTGAATAAAACTGCATTGCATTGGGTCACTTTCAATGGCTATGCTATTTCTTCCTTTTTGTAGGCAACACTCTAATGTTGTACCTAATCACCAAATACAAAATAAATAATGAAGTTAGATACTATAAAAAGACATAAATTAAAATAATCTAAGATTGAAGTATGATTTCATAAATATTAGATCATAATTCTTACATGAACCCGAGAACAAATCCAAAACCCAATCTCCTTCATTTGAACATTTATCTATAAGATAATTAATTAATGCTTGTGGTTTTTGATAAATGTTAACCATCTCTCCTTTCAAATATTTTTCCTCATATGTTATCTTTCTAACCACAACATTGTATACCAATATACTACTAGGAGTCTCTCCATCATTTGCATTGACAAGAATAGAATTATAAGAATCATCTTTTGTTCAGGTTGCAAGATGCATACTCTCAAAATCACATTTAAATGATTCTTTCTTAGAGCTCTGAATATTTGGCTTGTGCCTATAACATAAATAAGTGAAAATTCAATTAACTTGTGAATTAATAAAATTGTTTTATAATCTTAATTGCTAAACATACACTTTCAATATCTTACCAAATAAATTGCATCCTTGTCTTTTCTTTCCCCTTGAATCTTGATTGTACTAATCCTTGTTGTGTGTCTGAATGAAATACTAGAAATATCCAAAATTGTGATGTTGTAACTTATGTAAATCCCATAACCACTTTATTGCAATCTTGGTAAGTATAAGGCTCAGTATCATATTCAATGTTTGGAATATTATAACCATGACGGATATCCGCAATAACTAGGGGGTATTTTTTTTAGGAACAATACTTGAAATTTTTTCACAATCACCTAATATCACTTTATATTGAACAGTGTCAAGCCCATTCCAAATGTAGTGATCAAGGGTGTCATCAAGTTGAATATTTTGAACACGTCTCCTTCTTTCTCTTTCAAACTTGGCTTTTTGAATAAAACTTTTGAAAGTTTCAGGTACTCCATCTGCATTCTTCTTTTGCATATTTAATGAAACAAACAAACATATAGTTATATATCTATAACTATTAAAATATAAATAAATTAACTTACAAACTAATAATATGAATGTAATAAATCAACATACCTTTTTGAATGCAACAAAAAATTGTTTCAATATTGTTGAAGAGCTTGAATCTGGATATATGAGTTTAACATCATCCCATCTTTCTTCATTCAACATCTTGACCATTTCCTCTTGTATTTTCATATACACCTTGTGACTAAATAAAACAAAAATAATGTTAAATTGATATTAAAATGAAAAAAATAATCTTCTTGTCCTAACATAAATAAAAATAACTCAACAGAATTAGTTTTTAAATTCATCACACATTTCTTCCACTGACAATTCTCTCGACCTAACATGTGATAATATAGTTATGATAATTTTATCATCTGCACTCCTTGTATTGATCTCCAAGGTGTTATAGTCATATCATCAAGAATATTTCGTATGTCAAGACCAGTCTTAATTGTGTCATATATCAATGGTTTAGCCTTATTAACTCTCTGATTTTTTATACTAACATTTTTCCATAGGGTGAAGATCTCATCTATCAAATCCCATACCTGTCCAGTTCTAAATCCCAATTGAAAATAGTTATCCACGACTCTAAATATATCACCTCCATTATGATATTTTTATTTTGTATTTTCATCATCAAGTGGGAATCCTATTTCCATACAACATTTCTTTCGAAACTTAACATCAACATTTGATCTCTCCCCGTGGCATATTTCAAAAAATTCATTGTGGATAAATCTCACCCTTTGAATTAAGGTCATAGACATTATGTACTCATTGTCTATGTTATGATCCCATACCAGTAACTTTGCTTCTGAATCTATTAAACCAGCATAAATTATGCATTTGACTATCTCAAAAAGAGGATTATTGGGATATTCTTGCATCAATTCTCTTCTAGCCTCTCCAGAATGATTTCCTCCAATCACATAATATTTGTAGTCAAAAAATTTTGATCTATCAAATTATTCCCTCATAGGAACTTCCATTGGGTCAACAAGAACTAGGTAGTCAGCCACATGTGCATATGGATTGTATCTAATCAATGTTTTCAAATTTTGAATATGCAAGTGATGTGGTTTTCTAATTTGATATTTTTCCTGCCCTTCTGTGGGTTTATAAAGTTGTTTCATATTCAACNTTTGTCATCCTCATTCTATTTAGAATGCCATTTTGTGTTGTTTTCATAATACCATCCTCTAGATAAGCACCTGGTGTTATTATTTCTCTGCTACCTTTAGAACTTTCACTATAATACTCTGAGCTAATGATGGCTTCTTGAACATTATCAACATTTGTTTTCTTCCTCTTATGATTTAAATGTGTTTCATATAAATCAATGATTTCTTCATAATCAATAGGAATAGACTCATAATCAACCATCGCTCTTTTGTGTTTATCTTGTTTGTTCTTTTTGCAAGAAGGAGTGATAACCTCATTGGGACCAATCTCAACGAGATCTTCATTTGGAGTTTCCTCATTTTCAAATGTAACCCTTTTCGAATTTCGAGAATGAGGATTTTTCTTTCTTCTTTCATGTTCTTCTTTGCCTACTCTTGCAGGTTCAACCTCCATTACTTTATGTTTCTTTTTCCTTCCTTCTTGTGTCTTTTCAATATGAAAAGTGTTGATGACATATATTAGCACTCTGTAAATATGTTCGATTGATAAATAGATGACAGGGGTAACTTTTTCAACTGAATTTGAGACCCAAAAATAGCCTTTCGGATCTGGAGAGGGATTTCTCGAGAGACACGGTCTCAGTGGGGGATATGGCTTTAAAGTTGTGGCTAGACTTAACACTATCAAATAATAAGTTATGGTTTCATTGGCGTAAGATAGTATGACTTCGAGCTATGGATTCAATTCGAGGAAACGATGGAAACAAATGACTCGATGAATGAGCATGAGAGGATAAAGGCTAAGCGAGAAACACTCTTCAATGTAAAATCATTGAGTGAGGCAGGGAGAAAACACAGAAAGAAACTTAGAGCATCGTTGAGGATGATTTCGGAGTTAACTTTTAGAGTAAATATGTTTTGTCTAAATGGTGTGAACAAGGGGCACTGTGCAACGAATCCACAAGTTCAAAATTTCATTATGAGTTAGACATAAAAATTTATGAATAAAGAAAACAGGAAGTACACTTGCAATGAAGGGAAAACAAAACATCCAACTGCAACAATTAGAATATTTCCATCAAACTACAAGACTTTTTCATTAAGCTTCAAATGAACTCAAATTGCATTCAATAGACATTGTCTATACTAAATTTTGCCAACCAACCTAGATCACATTGAAAAGATCAAATATATAGGCCATGGCGTCGCTTGGGCTACCCTACTCTTCTAACTAATACCTCTAAAAACTAGGAAATTGATTGTTCTGCTTTAAAAGACTCTTCGCATGACGTTTTTCCAAAAATAGACAACCAATACGTCTGGCTACATTCTAAATGTTTGTAATCTTCCACGGGGATCCAGTTATCGGTCAAGCCTCATCATGAGAGAGTGATGTGTCAATGTTTTCCTTCAATCAAATTTCTAAATGGACAAGTGTTTGTCAGAGCCCCACTTTCTGCTATAATGGCTTTGATTCCTATTGTGCGCTCATTTGCTGGAAAAAATGTGCGTGGCAAGTGGTTGGTGACTATCATGGTTGTTATCATAAATGAAAGAATTGTCTTAGGGTGATGTCTCCTTCAAAACTGTCAAGATTTTCTTTCTATTTTCGAGTACAGGACGAACTTCAACTAATATTGTTTTTTCTGCTCGCTAGCAAGAACTGCGCGGGCTATCTCTTCGGTCGTTTCACATTATCTGGAGTGTTTTGAATACCTTTCTTCTTATAGCCGATGTGCTTCACGCAGTTGTACGATCGTATCATGTGCCTCTCTGAGCTATATTTTGAGCCACGTCAGGTTCCTGTCACGATCTTGTGTTGTTGACGCTTCCATGGTATTTGTTGCTAGCTATTGTCTCAGCTCCCTGTTTTCCTAGCACAGTTTGGCAATGGCTATCTTTGCATGATTCAGCTTTTGATATATTTCCTGATCATTTGTACCCATGGAATCTATCCTCCTCGTCCTTCTCCCACTTTCTCAGCTTGTACCTTCCAAAGGTTCTAGGCGGATAGCGCGCATAAGTAAATTTTCAGCAAACGATCGTGTGTGTTGTTCGTCTGGATTTCGGGTTTCCCCAGCTTCCTTATTCTTCCTTAGCCTACCCCTTCTCTGAGGTATCTATTGTTGGGGAGACAGGGATTTTGTTTTCCTTCCTTCCTGTGCAATTCCTTCCACTCCAGGTTCCACGCAGTGTGATATCGTCATTCCCGCGGGTAAAGGGAAAATCCCCCTTTTATACTTGGGAATACCTGTTGTGAGTGAGAATGAATCCCAATCACTTTGGGGTTCAGGTCTAGTGATTCTACCACTTTGCATGCCATTATTTCTACTTTGATATGTCGCCATGGCACGACCATTATTTATCTTGCACGCAGTGGATCCAACGAATTCCCAAGATGGAGAGTTCGATCAACCTGGGCCTACGAGAAAACTTACAGACAGAGCCTAAATTTGATTTTGCAAATAAAATGGGTGCATAACCTATAGGATTTATAACAAATCAGGTGGAAGGAGGAAACGTGCCAAGGAACAGTGAATTCATGGCGACTAGATGTTTCGAATCGAATTGCAGTTTTGTCATGGCACATCCCCGCATGTAAAGTACAGGTGATAAGGGTTGCAGGGCATACATGATACGAACGTCATGATTTTTCATTCCCTTGACATTCATAATGATTTAATAATAGTTTATTCACTTGCTGACGTGACTTCCATTAACCACTTGACTTGACTTGGGGCACGTAGAGACTACCTTTTGACAGGACCTGACTTTTTGGGAACAACATACCTATACCATTTACACATGTTTCAACCCTGACATCCCTTCTCGCTTCCAAGGGCCAACCGGCCACTTGCTGAATTTGACCCCTTCACTGTTACGTACATGAATTCACATGTTTGGACACATGGGCCATAACCCAACCGAAAACCGACTCTAACTGAAAGAAAAATGGTATCACTAACAGCAGGCTCCAATGGGGATGTTATCCTCCCTAAGAGGTAGCAAAGAATAGTAGACCAGGTGCTTGACCATTGGGCCTTATTTCGACTCTTTGACATGGCAATATGAAAAACAAGATGCAACCTAAACCTATCGACTCAACTTCTAAAAGACTCAGCATAAAACTCAAGGCCTTCACTTCGGGCTTCAATTTTCTGCTGACCTAATGACTCGACACAAAAAAAATGACTATTTACAATGACATATGATTTAAACGGAATTTATTTTGTCAGATAATGTTTGAGGAACCTATCATTTACAGGCCCCCAACCAAGGCACTTCCCATTTAATTCTTTTAGAAAATAAGCATTATTTCCGCGATGTGCATCGATTTTGAATGGACCCGTCCATAGATTATCAAATTTTTCATGCTTTCCTTTGTCCTCATTGCTTATGTCCCATATCAACACCATATATGCTCCAAGGAAAATGAAAGCAGGATGAAATCGTTCGTGAAATCTGGACTGGCTAGCACAGGAGCTTTAGTCATTGCCACCTTGATATATTCAAACGAATTCTTGGCTTTCGGGTTCCACTTGATCTCATTTCCCTTTCTGAGCATGCAGATGATATGCTTTATAATCTCTGCCAGATTCGGGATGAATCTGCTTAAGAAGATTACTTTTCCTAGGAAGTATTGCACTTCTTTTTTACTACGTGGAGTGTCGATTTTCAGAATTCCTTCAACTCTGTTGGGGTCTATCTTTATGGCTTCCTTCGAGATAATATGCCCCAACAAATTCCCTTCTTCCACCCTGAAATGTGATTTCTTTGGATTTAGTGATATGTTAAACTTCCTGCACTTTTGGAAAACTTTCTTCAGATGCACGAGGTGTTGTTCGTCGGAGGTAGAGTATACCGTGATGTCATCAAGATAGATCAAAATGAACTTGTCCTTTTCGTCGGCAAATACGATATCCATTGCCCTATGGAAAGTAGCTCCATCATTCATCAGGTCGAAGGGCATCTTGGCGTACATGAACGTTCCCCATGGAGTTGTGAAAGTCATTTTTTCTCTGTCATCTGGGTGGACCATGATCTGATTATACCCCGAAAAACCGCCCAGCATGGATATAGTCCATTTTAGGGAGAGGGTAGTGGTCTTTTAGGGACACTTTGTTTAAGTTTCGGAAGTCCACACATGGTCTTATATCACTTCTCTTCTTTCTTATAGGTACCAAATTAGCTACCCATTTCGAGAATCTTAAAGAAATAATAATCTTTGCTTCAAATAGTTTCTTTACCTCCTTCTCGATAAGGAGTAGTAGCAGAGGATTTATCCATCGCAACTTTTGTTTGAATGGATTTTGGTCTTCTTTGAGAGGGATGACATGTTGAATTACTTTAGTGTCATACACCTTCAAATCATCATAGCTCCATGTGAAAACATCGTGGAAATCCTTCATGAGCTTAACGTAGTCTTGCTTGACCTCTGGACTAAGCATTTTCAATAATTTTATCATTTTCAAGTTCTCTCGGTCCCGATGTTGCAGTCTTCCACGTCGTCTTCTCTTGCAATGATCTTGGGATTTTTAGCCACGTCATTTTCGTCAAACAACTTTTCCAACGGCACTAATCCCTTCAGAATGATGTTATTTTTTAGTTGTATTATGTCCCTTCCTATGATCTGGTTCTAGAAAGGGTCATCATTACTGCGCGCATCCATGCTCCCATCTTCATCGCAACAGCATTCATCATCAATGTTTATGTTATCAAACTTGTCGCTCATCTGAAGAAATCCTTCTACCTGCTTGTCATCCTCAAACACCTGCCAATATTCTATATTATTAGGCACAGTCAGCCTGTGTTTGACTTCAATCTCGTATTTTTTTTTTGGTAAGATGGGGATTTTAAAAACCAAGGCTGAGGTGGACAACACATCGGCAATTTGATTTTTCTCCCTTGGGATAGCAGATATGTCATACTCTAAAAATACCTCAAGGAGGTCCAGCGCCAAGTTTTTGTACGCTCTTAGCATGGGGTTCTTTGTTTGATATATGCCTTTAACCAAGTTTATGACCAGTTCGGAGTCTCTGTGCACTGCTATCCTCTTTGTGCCTAATTCTTTCAACACCTTCAGGCCCAGAATTAGTGTCGCATACTCAGCCATGTTGTTTGTGCATTTGAACGCGAGCTTGTATGAGCGCAACTTTGTGCCCACTTTAGGGGGGCTTACCCATACGTCAGAACTTGCTCCTTTCTTGCTAACATTGCCATCGAAACTCATGTTCCATATCTCATTTTCCATGTGGGCTTCTGGGTCAGTGCACTCTGCTTCTTTCCGTGTGATTTCCTCATCAGTTGTCATGATGGTTGTCGGCTCTTCCTCTTCAAAACTCAAGTCATTGTAGAATATAGAAGAACCAACCTTAGTGTCGATGGAGTATATGGGGTGGTTGTTTGGCTTCTTTTTGTTTCTTACCATGTATTTCAGCAGCACTTCTCTGTACAACCATCTGTCCTAGCCAAATATAAGAATGGTGGCATATGACATGTCCATTTGAAAGGTTCCCTTTAACTTCGCAGCCCATGATCTGGACAGTAGCATGCCAAAATTAGGGGGTATGTCCTCCACAACCACGTCCATAACCATATTCTTCGAAGGGATTTGGGCCAATGACACAACCAAGTCCTTGATGAGACCCAAGCACTTGACTTTCCTCGAATCAAAAGAGAAAAGATCCTTGTAGGGTCTGGTGATATCCAAACCCAATTCATCCATGATCACCTTTGGCATGAGGTTGTGCGATGCATCAAAATCTAGCATGGCATTATGTAGGGTCATGTCATGAACCTTTAGACTGATGTAGAATGGAGGTATGTCCTCTCCTCAGTATCACTTGTCTCCTCAATGTGCAGACTAAACAGAATAGCAGGGTGATCGTCTTGGATATTCAAAGTATCGGGGGTCCCTCCCATTTTCAGCATTTTAATAATATGTTCCCGATACTCATCCTTTCTGATAAGTTCATTGAACGGGACAGAGATATTGATTTTAGCCATTTCATGCTCAAAGTTAAAAGGGGGACAAACTTTCTCTACCTCTTTTCCACTCGCTTCTCAGCTTGCTTCCAGAGTTTTCTTCAGGGCCTCTTCCTTCAACTTTTCCTTCTCCACCCCATCCTTGGTCATGATATCTAGCCTCGTTCAGCTTGTGGAAGGGGTGTCCACTGGAGGTTTCCTTACGAGATTCGTCTGCTGAGGCTTGGTAGACACTTCCTTGCTTCTGAGGCTATATATTTTCTGAAACTACATGATGGCGTTATGATAACCTTTTCTGAACTCTTCCATCTCTCGGGATATCACGTCATCAATTTCTCCAATCCATGCATCGTTTCTTTCCAACATAAAATCATCATCTATGCTCATGTACCGTTCATGTTCTCTCTTCGTCAAAAACACACGCGGGTTCTTTTCATTACAACAATGCATTTGGACTTCAAACATCTGATCGAAGTCTTCATCCGCATAGTTGTTTTGGAATGGAGGCCTTGTCTGTTGGTCGCCTTGATCTCTCTGCACCCTTTGTTCCCTCTATCTGATCTGGGGAACTTGACCCCTCCTGAGGTTCTGATTTCGGGTTTGGGGGTCATGTTGTTCTCGGGCAGCAGATTTGTTTCCTACAAAAAATTTCTCCATTAGATATTCATGGTCCTCATCATTAAATCGAATTTTTCATCTGCGGATCTCGACATTGATGGTTTCGCATCTCCTTGGGGCTTCTTATCACCTCTATTGAATCTTTTTTTGATCTTCTCGGATGCCATCATATTTATCTTGACCTCGATCACATTACTCATTATCATGTCTATATTCGTTGATCTTCTTTCTCTCAATAGCAATGTGAAATCGTTGTCGAAGGAGTCGATGTATCACAACTGCATAGCCTCGAGAGGTGGCTGAATTTCTGTGGGAATCGAGTTATAAACCTTCATGAAACGAGCTGAGAATTCTTGCACCATCTCCTCCGGTGCCTTCTTCATATTATTGTACTGCGTCAACAGTTGTAAAGGGTTCTTCTTGTCTCCCCATCTGTTGATGAAAGATGTTTCAAACGTGGTGAAGTCTTGAATACTTGTTGGTCGTAGGGATTTGAACCACTTCCTCACCTCCCCCGCAAAAATCTGTGTGAACAACCTCATTTCCGTGCCTGCATAGTCTACCTCTTCCAAGTAGAAAAAATTATTGAACCAATCCAGATGTTTTTGGGTTGAAACGCTCCCTTCAGCATCATAGAGCTTAATCCTCTAACTGTAATTTTGGGGCAAATCATGAAGTTAGGTGGGCAGAATGAGGGGGGCGAATCTGGCAGCCATGGCTCTAGGAGGGCTTGGCATCTGAAGGATATTATTGGATATCAGGGCTTGGAATATCTTCTGGTCGAAAACTATCTCATCCAAGCTGGTTTCTGACTTAGACCTAAATAGGGTTTGCTCAAATAACTTGTCAAACTCTAGGTCATCAATGCTTTGTGCGTCATCTTTAGGTAAGAACATGCTTCTGTCCAGGAAATAGAATGGGTCCGACAGTTTCTCTCTGGTCCTGCGCAGAATTTTATCGGGGTTGTACACAGGCTTTGTAGGGTTTGGGTCAGGATTTGCTCTGGTATAGATCATTTTTGGAGCCAAGTTTCCTGAACTACATTACTTGGAGCTACTAGTATTTTTGAATGAAGTTGACAAGGTAAATGTTTCATCCGGTATGGATGTTTGTCCCTCTGTTACCCTCAAGGGTCAAACTACAACGTTAGTCGTTCTCCTAGGAAAAATCTATTCAATTTCATCCCCGCCAATGTCCCCACAATATTAGCACTCTGTAAATCTATTTGGTTGATAAACAGATGATAGGGGTAAATTTTTCAACTGACTTTGAGACCTGAAGATAGACTTTCAGATCTAGAGAAGGATCTCTCATGAGACACGGTCTCAGCACAGGATATGGCTTTAAATTTGTGGCTAGACTTAACATTATCAGATAATAAGTTATGGTTTCATTAGTGTAAGATAGTAGTACCTCGGGATATGGATTCGATTTGAGGAAACGATGGAAACAAATGACTCGGTGACTAAGCTTGAGAGGATAAAGGCTAAGTGAGAAAGAGTCTTCAGTGTAAAATAGTTGAGTGAGGCGGGGAGAAAACACAAAAATCAACTTGGAGCACCACTGAGGATGAATTCGGAGTTAACTTTTAGAGGAAATATGTTTTGTCTAAATGGTGCGAAAAAGGGGCGGTGCGCAACGAATCCACGGGTTCAAAATTTTGTTCTGAGTTAGACATAAAAATATATGAATAAAGAAAACATGAAGTACATATGCAAGGAAGGGAAAACAATACATCCAACTGCAACAATTAGAATCTTTTCATCAAACTACGGGACTTTTGCATTAAGCTTCAAATGAACTCAAATTACATTCAATAGACGTTGTCTATACTAAATTTTGCCAACCACCTAGATTACATTGAAAAGGTCAAATATATAGGCTAGGGTGTCTCTTGGGCTACCCTGCTCTTCTAACTACTACCTCTAAAAACTAGGAAACTAATTGTTCTGCGTTAAAATACTCTTCGCATGAAATTTTTCCAAAAATAGACAGCCAATACGTCTGGATACATTCTGATTGTTTGTAATCCGCCATAGGGATCTAATTATCGATAAGGCCTCATCATGAAAGAGTTATGTGTCAATTTGTTCCTTCGATCAAATGTCTAAATGGACAAGTGTTTGTCAGAGCTGCGCTTTCTGTTGTAACGACTTTGATTCCTGTCGTGTGCTCATTTGCTAGAAACAATGTGCACAGAAAGTGGTTGTTGACTGTCATGGCTGTTATCAGAAATGAAAAAAATTTCTTAGGGCGATGTCTCCTTCAAAACTGTCAATATTTTCTTTCTATTTGCGGGTACAGGATGACTTTCAGCTAATCTTGTTTTTTCTACTCGTTGGTGAGAAATGTGCAGGCTATCTCTTCGGTCGTTTCACATTCTCTTGAGTGTTTTGCATACCTTTCTTCCGACAGCCAATGTGCTTTACGTAGCTGTATGATCATATCATGTGCCTCTCTGAGTTGTATTTTGAGCCACGTCACATTCCCTTCGCGACCTTGTGTTGTTGATGCTTCCATGGTCTTTGTCGCTAGTTGTTGTCTCAGCTCCCTATTTTTCTGGAAGAGTTCGGCGATGGCTAGCTTCGCTTGCTTCAGCAGCTGAGATGTTTCCTGATCATTTGTACTCATGGAATCTATCCTCCTCATCCTGCTCCCATTTTCTTGTCTTGTACCTTCCAAAGGTTCCAGGCGGACAGTGCACATAAGTAAATTTTCAACAAACAATCGTGCGCATTGTTCGTCTGGGATTCGGGTTTCCCAAGCTTCGTTATTCTTGTTTGTCCTTCACCTTCTCTGAGGTATCTATTTTTGGGGAGAAGGGGCTTCTGATGTCCTTCCTTCCCATGTAGTTCCTTCCACTCCAGTTTTCATGTGGTGTGATGTCGTTGTTCCCGCAAGTAAAGGGGAAATCCCCCTTTTATCCTTGGGGATGCCTATTGTGAGTGAGAATGAATCCAAATCACTTTGGGGTTCAGGTTTGGCGATTCTTCCACTTCACACGCCCTTCTTTCTTCTTCGAGAGGTCACCACGGCGCGACCAGTATTTATATTGCGCGCAGTGGATCCGACGAATGCCCAAGATGGATAGTTCGATCGACCTAGGCCTACGAGAAAACTTACAAACATAGTCTGAATTTGATTTCGCGAATAACATGGGTGCAGAACCTCTCGAATTTATAACAAATCAAGCAGAAGGAGGAAACGTGCCAAGGAACAGTGAATTCATGTTGAATGGATGTTTCGAATCGAATTGCAGTTTATCCATGGCACATCCCCGCGTGTAAGGTACATGCGATAAGGGATGCAGGGCATACATGATACAAACGTCATGATTTTTCATTCCCTTGGCCTTCATAATGAGATGATAATAGTTTCTGTAGTTTTCTATGTGACTTCCATTAACTACTTGACTTGACCTGGAGCACATAGAGACTACCTTTTGATAGGACCCGACTCTCTGGGAACAACATACCTGTACCATTTACGCATGTTTCGACCCTGACATCCCTTCCCGCTTCCAAGGGCCAACCGGCCACTTGCTGACTTCGACCCCTTCACTGTTACGTACCTGACTTCACATGTTTGGACACATGGGCCATAACCCAATCGAAAACCGACTCTAACTGAAATAAAAATGGTGGCACTAACAACATCCATGATATCATTCTCTGTAGAGTAAATCCACTAACATATGTGAAAGTTGTTTAGTGAAATCCTGTAAAAATAAAATATAACATTTTCATGTTAAATAAAATTAAAACATTACCATGATACTAAAAATAATAAACAACACAAAAATAGAAATAAAAAACTTGCATTGTCTTGTTCAATGTCATCAATGATGGATGCACATAATTCTGAAAAACATTCATTCTTGTTATAATTGCTCAATTTGAAACAATATCTAAACTTGATATAAGTTCTCCCTTGTTTGACAAGTGAATAAACAATATTTGTGGGTGGCACCAAACATATATATCATAACAAGCCAAGTGCCAAATAATTTCCTTGCACATGTTCTAATTCGGCACAATACAAATATATATGATCTCCATTGTTTCCTTGCTTGTCTTTAACAAACCAACAATATTCTTGTTTTTTTTCACCTTCCACAGATTTCTACTCTCTAACATTCTTTATTGCCTTTGATAGCTCACATATTAAGCTATCATTTTGTTGCCTAACATTGATGGAGGTTCCAGTTGCATTTTTTGATGCCATTATTGCAGGTCGTGATCCAGATATATTCATAGATAATATTTTTCTTACCATTTTCCTATATTAAGATAATAATAATAAAATAGGCCTTTCACATTATAATAAACTAAAAAACACAACATTGATTATAAAAACTAATTTAAAAAAGAAAAAAACAAATTTAACCCATTT